>CM046852.1:19464402-19477622 GCA_025618425.1 Heliocidaris tuberculata | reverse complement strand
CATCCATCGATCTCTACCAGTCCTTCCTCGTACATCGCACTCGATAAGCACGACTCTAGTGAGCAGTACCGTTGATGCGGTATTGCTCACTAAAATAAGAGCCCTACACACAAACACAGTACGTGGGACCGCGTGGGACATAGCGTGGAACATCGTCTGCTGTGCACGATTCCAGTGTACTCCTATTCGAAAGATACGTGCAGGTGTGGATCTAGGATTTTGTAAAAGGGGGAGGGACACACAAATGTTAGAAAATTTTCTAACAAGCAAAAAAAAAAAAAATAAAAAATAAAAATTAAAAAATAAGTAAAAAATTCATAAATAAAAAAAAGAAAAGAAAAGAAAAGGTTATCAGCTTTTTTGGTCCAGTTTCCTTCCAGAATTCCCTGACAAGCAAGCAAGCAAAAAAAAAAAAAAAAAAAAAAAAAAAAAATCAGTTCTAAAAAAGGGGGCGGGGGCACTGATTTTGCAATTAATTCGCGGAAAAAACAGTATTGCATGGGTGTTTTTCTGCAAACTCAGACATGGCGACCGGTCGCATCAAACGCAGAGGGCGTTGCTTTTTCCAGAGATCGATGAGACCATCTAAGTTACTAAAGATGTGAATTCAACTGTTACACATGTACGATATATGTATAATGACCAGAATCATAAGGATAATGATAATAATTGGAAAAAATTATTTTCAAAGGGCTAAAGAAGCAATTTTTACTTGATAAGTCGCTTCAATTTTTATCCTGATAATGACAGAATTTATCATTTTGCAGAGTTTTATCTATAGCTATATCCTTGTTAACGCTTCCGTTTACAACGTTTGATGACCGTTGTCGGAACCAACATGTCAATCCTCAATATCCTCTTCGTAGCTACCTAGCAACTCATCACCATCCGAATCGACCCCTTTGGTGTAAGAAACATCATCACCACTCCAAGATGCATCGCTGCATGTATCGCATCGTGGTTAACTTGTTTATCTTCATTAGTCTCTTTTTTACTCTTTACACTGGAGACCTTATCGTCACAATTTTGAACATGATATTCTGTGCGCTTATTGGTGTGTGCCTTTGTCTTATTTATCATGCAGTTGCTAAGACTCATTGCCATGGCAACGCCCAAATGAGGAAGAGAACAGCTAGAAGAGAAACGAATTATACGGATGTTTATCAGTGGTGTATGGAACTACTTTGATTTACAGTAAGCGTGTCTCTCAGTTATACAGTTATCGGGTATAAAAAAAACTTTAGTATCTATTCTTCCTCTACCCACGGAGAATGTTTTTACGTGATAGTGCTGTGTGGGCGAGGGGTGTGGGTGTTTTTGTAAATGATCATGTTAAATTAATGTGAGAGAATCATGTTGCGTTGAGTAAATTCTAGATCCTTATCGCTGTATGTGTATTGGCCTCATATCTCAGATAGCACACACTGACACCCCACACTCGTGCGCGCACGTACACTCCCCCACACATTCTCTTCCTCTCGCTCTTTCTTACTCTTCATTTATACATTCGAATAGGATTTCTAAAATATACTTGCTGGAATAAAATATTGTACGTGTTGGAAACATAGTGGTCTCTTGCTTTCACATTCAACTGTAAAGACACACACACACACACACACACACACACGCACGCACTTTGGGACGAAGACGAAAATTAGATAAGAAACAATCTGGCAACTAGTTGTGATTTTAATGATATTTTAACAATTTCATTTTCATGGATTTAGTGCTGTTTAAACAAAAGCTTTGACTAAAAATTTGCCTTAACACCTCTTTGAAAACAAAAATCAAACTGGAGCCCGATGAGACAAGACCAAGTTTTCGCAAACTTGAACCTTTTAAAGGTTGTTATAATGGCTCTTGAAAATTGGTGAGCAATTGTCCATAACATCGGCATGAATGCGAATGAACAATTCATAATCGGATATTATTTCATGTATAAAAATGATCGGAAAATAAATAATAATTTTGATATCGCTTCTATCATGTAGCTCAGTAGCAACCTTCAAACAATGACGCCAAACGTCATGTAATCCTAAGTTTGGTATAGTTTGAATTTTATGGTCCCTTCTTTGACGTCAACAAATTTGCAATTAAGGGCAATTGAACGGTGTCATTACTCCATCATGGTGAAATAAACGAAACATTGTGGAATCAATTTTACTGAAAGCATCATATGACTTTTATTTCTATGGCATTGGCTGTAACTTTTGTGAAATGTAACTCAATCATGATTTTAACAATCATACTTTGGTTGTCATGTGATCACGGATCGTGAAAAACATGAATAAGTTAGCATTCATATACTGAGTTGTATATGGGCATGTAGTCTTTGATTATGTTTGATCATGTTCTGATTGAAAGTTTGGGCTTACATTAAAAGTTAAATGTTCTTGCAAAATGATGAATTTTTTGCCAGCGCATCACGCCACGAAACATTTTCCTTTGAATAGTCACGAAGAACGCGAAGAGACAAATCATTATGAATCAATCTTGACATCGTGTTTGAATAATAATGCAATTTCGAGCAAAGGTATACAGGTTGAGATTTGGTATACACTCTTAGGTGTCCGACATTTCTTCTATATATAAGAGCATGCATACGTGTGAAGTCGCCACTACGACTGCAAATATATTTCGAGAGCCGTTCTCGAAAAGTTGTCACACAATTCACAAAGTGACGATGGTTACAACATGAGGGGAGATTGCAAGAGAAAGTGAATTCGAATGTTTATTACTGTTTCCTGAGCTTTTGTTCTGTTTTGTTCTTCAGGTTCCTGTGACATGTCATCAAGGACCACCAAACCAGTTTTGAGGTTTTTGAAGAGGGGTTAACAGGGAAACGGCGGAGCAATGAATTTATGAAATGAAGAAAAAACTATTAAAGGAAAATATGAGAGGAAAAAGGTGGAACTGACACTAACCAAGAAAACAAACCTAGTGACAATTAGAAACATGCTGTTTGGTAATGTGGACCTAATTCCTTTCTATCATAATTACGGGCTTTTAGTAGCATTGAACTCACAAAATATAATTTAAGTCGAGTTATCTCCTCTTGTATGTTGTAAACGACAGAAGTTTACATATTTATGTTCCACTTTAAAAGAACCATCTAGAACGAAAATAAGTAACCTCGTTTGATGATTTGATATTTGTTAGTTAAAGCAGGATTGAACAGATTACATTATGAGGGAGGAAAAGTCTTCAAACCTCACAAATTTTGTTACCACAATGAACGGAAATTCATGTCGTCCGTTACTGCAAGGAAACTACATTCTTTACATCCTTCTCGGGATTGCTGGTCTATTATCATTCATTACTCTCATACTTCTTCCTTGTCATCGTCAACTTCGACAACGCCGATTTATTTTTCAGTTCAACCTTGTCTTAGCAGATTTTCTCGTCATTATTTCTGTCATCGGAGGGACTGCTTTCAACTCTGCCAAGGTATGGTGATATTATGCACGTCCCCTTGTGAATAACTCATTCTTAGTCAGTCAGTCCGATTTAAATCAATACATTGAACACTATAATTACCTTATTTTCTCGAAGAAAGAATAGAGAAATCAATCGTGTCGAAATCCTTAATGGGCTCTATGAAGACAGCAAATACAAAGTGGTTTTAATAAAGATCATGAACACTTCTATCGTTTACATATATTGAGGCAAAGTCTGGAGAAAAAGTTGTCCGAAATCCAAAGTGATTGTAATATAATATAATGAGCAGATACTAATCCATATAATCTATCGTAAAAGAAGAGGAAAGTATTGGTAGGGGACAGGAAACAAGGGAGAGAACTTGTGTCAGAAGTGTGCGGCAAGGCTGGACGATTAGTCATAACTGTCAGCAACGAGGAAGAAGACACTCGAGAGAACAACGAAGGAAATAAGCATCCAAGATTGCTGTGAACAGAAGAAGATTGTTAATTTTTCAAGATGAATTTTGTATGCTTAAAGACTTGTGTAAATATTTGAAGTTCTTTTTGCTTTTCAGTTTTTGTAACCAAACTCGATCGTGGTTTAAAATGAAAGGTAAACGCAAATGCAATTATGTAGAAATGTTCTTGTTAAACCCGCTTCCTGAGAATTGGCGAATATATCGTAAAATAATTTCTTAGTGATTTAAAAAAAACAAAACAAAAAAAAAGCATGACAGAATGATATTGAGCGATTTTTATGAACACATGTGTATTTCCCTTTTTAGATACTGGGACTATTTTGGATATTTCCACTTCTTAAGGCACTACCCGAATTCGAAGTGAGATGTCAAACCATAAACAATTAGATATCCTGCAGTGATATATCTGACATATTTAGAATTATCTGCACTAATGACGTCCTATCCAGAATTTATTTGTTAAAAAAAAAAAACCCTGTCATTTATGTAATAAAAGAGCACAAATGCCTGCTTCCCCCAACTACTTTAGGGAAGAAGCTTACTTTTTGTTCAATATTGTTACTCTGTTTGTTTAAAAAAATATTAGACATCACACGAGGATGGTTATAAAGTGTCCGTCATTCATGAATGTAACGTTGTGGTAAAATTGACATTTTTTGTAATAATCAGTTCATTTTTTTATGATTTTACACAGCTATATCCAGGGTACGGTAACTACCGTTTACCACGTTTTATCACCGTAGTCGGGACCAACGTGTCCATCATCAACATCCTCTTCGTAGCTATCTACCAGCTCATCACCATCCGAATCGACCCCTTTGGTGTAAGAAACATCATCACTACTCCAAGATGCATCGCCACATGTATCGCATCGTGGTTGACGGTCTTATCTTTCCTCGGAGTTTTTGACCCGCATACTCTTCGATTCCTCATAACTGCAGAAATTGTCGGCACAGCTGCAAACATGGTCATCTGTGCTCTAACGGGTGTGTGTCTTTGTCTTATCTACCACGCGGTTGCTTCGACTCCATGTAATGGCAACATCCAGATGGATGAGAGAAAAAAGAAAACAAACGACTTCTGCGTACATTCGCCATGGTGTATGGCACTACGTTAATATGTAGTATATTATCTTTCAGTTTTTCAGTTATAGAGCACCATAAGAAAACAGATTGGTACTTTCTTCACAAGGAATATGTTTATTTTGTAGGGTTGTTATTCAGTGCTGTGAATTGGATAAGCAACTTGTTGGTTTACTGGTGGAGGTTGAAGGAGTTTCCCTCGATTCTCTCAGCTTGTAGAAAGAATAAAGTGACGCCACTCAATGGAAGCGTGTAATTTGCTTTTGCACATAATCCGAATTTTGAGAAAGTGAGAGAATAGTAAACAGTTTGGAAAAAAATGAAAGATAAAAAAAATGAAATAAACAACATTACACACTAGCCTTTTTGAACTGGCGAAAGGTCGGGGGCAATTTGCCTCAATCGACTGACAAATTTTCAACCTAGAAAAAAAAAATGACAACAGGCTTTTTAATCAAGTGAAGGGATGACTTCAATGTAATCAATTTTCACATTGCTCTTCTAAATCTCACTAATTTCTCAAAAATGTTCTCACTCGATAACTTTGCCTAAAATTTTTATTAAGCAAAGGTTTGATGCCAAACGTCAAAAATTATTATAAGGGGAAATTGGGGCACGTATCAAGCCCAGCAGGGCGACTTTGAATGTCATTTTCATATCACACATAACTTTTGAAATATATCTAAAAATGCAAATCAATATCTTATGCCAGTCAGGGAGAGTACCGAGTTTTCGGGAATGATCAAAGTCCCCAACAAAAGGGACGATTGGCCTCAATGAATCATTCATGACCTTTCACCGCTTTCTGACCGTTGATCGACATGTACAAAGTGAATGACAATCCCACACCGCTTTGACATACATATCTTTAAACATTCACCACCAAAAACCCTCATGGAATGTTGATGTTGAAATTTCAGTCAATGAAAGATGGATAAATAAAATTTATTCCCTTCCCAAAAAAGGATTCACAAGCCATGAGGAAAATTCGTAATAGAAAGATGAAAACGCGATTCGAAAATGTATTTTTTTGAATCTACGTGTCACAGATTCGTATGCCCTATAAATGCATTTTCGAATCGCGTTTTCATCCTTCTAATATGAATTTTCCTCATGGCTTGTGAATGCTTTTTAGGGGAGGGGATAAACTTTGTTTATGTTGTTTTGGTAAGAACAATGTAGTCATTGTTCGAATTCAGACTATAATTCTAAGTTAGAAATAGTTTGATTTAAAGTTTAAATATTTGAAATCAACCTTTTCTCAATTAAAAGAAATCGAACGCTATTATGACTCCTCTATCATGATTATGGTAACTTAAAAGTATCATTGTGGAATCTGTTTGACTGAAGGCTGCATAAAACTTTCATTTTTTATGACATCACAATAATTGCGGTTGACAATGTACGCACAATCAATGGGGAATGTTACTTTTGTGAAATGCACTTCGATCGTGCTGTTGAAAAATAATTCGGTCATGTGATCACTCATCGTGAATATGTTAGAATTCACGGTGGGCATGTAATCTTTGATATTTAAGAATTAGATATGTCTAACTGGCAAGCGTTGACTTGGCTTTTATTACAAGTTAAATTAATGCTCTTCGAAAGTGATGAATATTTCACAAGCATATCAATAGACCATAGACTTGCCATGACACACAGCGAATTTAACTAATGGGAGCTTGTGTGTGGGAACCAGGGTAGCGTTTCATAAAAAGGTCGTAAGTACAAGTTCGCCGACATCCCATTGAAACGCGTGTATCAAAATTAACATGCGTTTCAATGGGATGTCGGCGAACTTGTACTTATGACGGTTTGACGAAACGATGCCCAGTTCCGTAGCATCATATTTATATTGTAATCCAGTTCCAAAGAGCCCTGTTTTCAAAAATGTTAGTAGTTCCGAAAACCATCCTTTTCATGATACACTCGTTCCGAAGCCCCCTTTTATTGTCTTGTTTTGAAACTTTTAACCTAAACATCACCACTCTGATGTCACTTTGGATAATTTTTTCGCCTTATGATTCTTTTTGTTGTTCAAGCAGATTTCTGCTCGCCATCTGGGGGGGGGGGGGATGTTCGAACCCTCTGAACCCCCCTCCTCTCCCAGTTACAGGCCTGTCATGGACCTACTACAAACGAATTTTAATAATTCTTTGAATGGCGGTTTGAAAAAATCCGTTTCCAGTCAATAGGCGTTTATATCTATGTTTTCGAGGGTGCGTGTATGTAATGGTGTGTGAGTGTGGGTGCGTGTGTTTGTGCGCATGTTTGGGGTGAGTGAGGAGGGGATAGAGAGCCAAACACCAAAACAAATTCAGAGTTTTCGGGGGAAAAGGGAGGGGCGGTTTTTTGGTATCCTAAACTCACGTTTGATTGACTCATGATTTTTTTTCTCAGTATTTTTTTTTCCATCGCATCTTTCGCGCCATAAAAAAAACTCTTTCAATCAAAATTTGCAATGGAAATCTTAAAGTTTCCAGTCAACACTTCAATACAAAAATTAATGTTATTAATAAACTAAGAGACTAATGTGATAAAGGCGCCTTGGAGAAGAGAAATAAGGTCATGGGATTACCCACCATAAAGTGACGACACACCCCCATCCCTTCACCACACATAACCTTCCCTCACGTAGGCCGAAATGTAGATCTACTCACACGTACTGTATTCGATTAAAAATGCATGTTATGATAAAGAAAATATATGTGGGGTATATTGGTGATGTGGGTGAGGGATGTGGGTGTATTTCTATATAATTATGATTATAGATGAATATGACAGAATCAATGTGGGTACCTAAATCAGTCTTCCTCGTGGCTGCCCGTGATTTGACAGAATTCTCTGATAACGCAGACGCTCAAGAAGCTCTCTCTCTCTCTCTCTCTCTCTCTCTCTCTCTCTCGCAATGCATATATTTGAATAGGATGATACTTCATGCGTTGGAAAGAAAGTGATCTCTTGCTTTCACACTTAAGATTTTAAAAAAACACAAAAAACTTGGAGACGAGGCCGACAATCATTTTAAAAAGAAACGTGCATGATATGAACCTGAACGTTTGTTTGTTTGTAAGGAAAGTTGACTTTAATCGGGGCATGACTGTGATTTTAATGACTTTCTATTACTGCAATATCAGTGGCGGTGGTGCGTTTTAGGATGGAAAATAATTTACTGCCCCTTCAGTTGTTTTCTTTTTAAAGATAAAGTTTGATATAGTTTGATTTTGAAGTCCCTTATATATTTGACTTTAACTGTTTGTTTTTTTAGATGTTTCTGCATTTATTAAGAAATCAAATACAAACATTGCATACAATAATGATACAAATCAGAATTGATACAAATAATGTGTGACAACTGAATTGCAAAAAGAATATATATACTTAGATAATATTGAAATTATGGAGGTAAGTCAATAAATCGAGATAAATTCAATGAAAAGAAATCGAACGCTCTTTTAGCTCTGTCATGGTAATGTGAAAAATGTTGTGATTTGACAATTTCTGCACTCAACATCAATTGTGAAAATTACTTTTGTAAAATGTTGTTTATCATCCTGACAACTACTTTGATCGTCATGTGATCACGCATCGCGAATATGTTAGAATAAATAAAAATATACAGCCTTAGCTTGCATTACAAGCTGAATACTCTTTAAAGGTGATGAATATTTTGCAAGCACATCACGCGAGGAACATTTTCTTTTGAATAGTCAGGAAGAGCTCTCAGAGGCAAATCAATATAAATCTTTTTTTTTCGTCCATCTGCGAATCATGCTCGAACGACATTGCGATCACTTTCGAGCCAAATTATCACGGTACAGGTTGCGATTTGGCATGAACGAAAGAGGTCTGACAATTCTGTGAGTTTGTTTAGAAGAGAAGTGCACGGGAGAGAAGTTGCCTTCACGATAGCAGATATATCTAGAGAGACGTCTTCGGAACCACATAGTTGAATCTATGTTTACAATACTTTGTTAGCTACGGTTACAACATACCCTGCCGGAAAGAACACAGTGTCCCACAGTGTGTTCACAGTGTGTTCACAGTGTGTTCACAGTGTGTGTTCACATAGTAGATTCTGTGAAGATGTGATTCATAATGTTAAAACGCTTGAATTTAACAGTGTGAATTTGATTTCACACTGTGGACACCTCCACAGTGTGGTTTACTACAAAGTGTTCACATAGTGATGTTCGATTTCACAGTGTGAATTTACACACAATGTGAAGATGTGATTCACAATGTTAAAACGCTCGAATTTAATAGTGTGAAGATGATTTCACACTTTGTTTCACACTGTGAACACACTGTGGGACACGGTGTTCTTTCCAGCAGGGTAGGGACAGATTGCAAGTGGAAGCCAAGTTGAACTTTTATTTCTATCTGCTGGGCATTTTTCGGAACTTTTCTTCAGGTTTACATGCGATGCCTTTTGATGAAGAGAGGATAGGAGGAAAGACGGTGGAGCACTTAAAAATATGAACTACTCTCACTTATTCCCCGCCATTGTCAACTTCGACAACGCAGATGTATTATTCAGTTCAGCAGATTTCATATTCATTATCATAGTCATCACCGGGACCGGTATATACTATATACACTGAGGTATGATGACATTGTGCAATTTATATCATCTTGGTGCCTATCCTGACATATTCACACCATCAAACCCTTAGAATTTAACCAATCTAAGTCACTAAGGTTGTCAATGTAACCGCCGGTTTCATAGTTATAGCAGTCATAATAACCACAAAAATGATGAGAACAGAAGCGTATGTAGGGATTATGGCGCCCGGGGGAAACAATGAACTGCCCAAACTTATCTACGTTATTGTACAAGCGAGGGGAAAAGCGACGGAGCGGAAGATTCTTTTGCATTTTTAACCCTCAAAGAATGCATTTCGTGGGCATTGCATTGGGGAATTTTGCAATTGACCACTGTAAGTGAGCGGTAGATAAGTTCGAATTTTGTACATTGATAAACAGTTTTCTATTCACTCCCTTCTCAAATTGGGCTGAAAATGAACAAAAACCTTTGAGAAACAGTCGAGGAATATTGCAAGGCAACCGAAAGTTGAAGATTCTTTCAAAAGGTGAACCTTTGCAAATGTTATTTTATACATTATCCTGTATCATGCGTATTGTGGCCACAATATTAATTTTAACAAAAGGCTGATGAAACTTACGGAAAGCAAAGCAACGAGATATAAACATTTTTATTTTGTAAAAGTTTTTGAATCCTTTAAGAACGCTATTTAAAAACTATAAGTACTTCGTAGCTATCTACCACAAAAGTACCAGCTCATCACCATCCGAATGGATTTGGTGTATGAAATATCATCACCACTCCAAGATGCATCGCTGCATGTATCGCGTCGTGCATAACTTATTTATCTTCACTGGCCTTTTTCGACTGGAAAACTCTTGTCTACTTTAACACGGCAGACCTTAATATCGCCACTACTATGAACGTGGTATTCCGCGCCGTTACGGGTGTATGCCTTTGTCTTGTCTGTCACGCTGTTTCGAAGACACCATGCAATGACGACATCCAGATAATGGAAAGGAGAGAAGAGAACAAACGACTTCTACGAACATTTATCATGGTGTATGGGACTACTTTGATTTACAGTACTTTGTCTCTCACTTATTCACTTATCGAATTTAAAGACGATCATTTCACCTTTTCGTTCTCCAAACATGGGCAATGTTTTTACTTTATAATAGTAGTGCTGATATGTAGCGCTGTAAATTGGATTAGGTTAAAAGCGTTTCGTTCGGTTCTCTCAGTTTGTAAAAAAATTACAGGGTGATGCCCCCTTTATAGAAGAATGTAATTTTTCTGAAAATTTAAAACGCCCAGGATCCAGGTTTGTAAGAAAAGGGTGGGGGTCAGAATGTTCCTTTAATTTTTATGCAAGGATATAGGTCTATGGATTGCTCCAGGTTCTCGGAGAGGAAGGGGCGGGGAGGGGTAAGTGAGAGTGGGGTAGTAAGCAACAACAACAACAACACAAAAACCCTTTTACTATCCAGATTTGCATTTAAAATTTGTATCATTTCTATAAACCCGATATCAAAATAAGTCGCATTTTATGGCAGTTATGGACTTTTTAAAAAGAAAGATGATCTTCATGAATTATTATTCAAAAGAAAAAAAAACATACACGTAGTCTAAACTTTGACGTTTTATTGGGAAATGAATTCTCCTATACGAATGCCATTTCATTGTATTATTATATATAATAGCCTGTAAACCCGGCGTAGAAATTAACTCAAAAGGGGGGGGGGGGGGGGGGGAGAGTTGGACTTACCTTAAAGGCTCTCAGAGGCCAAAACAAATAACGTGTATACAGTTAGAATGTATAAAATTAACCCCAAATAAGTTTACCCAGCATTCTACAGGTTAACGGTTAAGGAGTTTTAAGAAAATAAAGGATAGCTTCATAAACGCGCGGAACACAAGTCGGAGTTAAGTTCCACGCGAGCACTTTTAATGGGTGTGCGTTTTTTCATGCGTGCAAGTTCAGCGAACGCTGAGACGCGATAGTGGAATTATCGCGATCGCATTATCGCTTTGTCTTTTGCTATGTGCTGCGACGGGGCTGACAAAACACTCGAAAATTGATCGAAAATTGATTCGTGTCCTTAAGGAGAATCTATACAACCGAAATAAAATAAATTGATAAAATATAGGAAGCAAAATACTTTTATACAATCGAAAATTGAATTGGGGCCTAACTTACGGAGTATCTACAAAGAAAAGGAAACAACAAATGAATGAAGTATACAACGCAGAATGTTTTAAACATACCGTAAATTGATTTGGGTAGTAACTTACGGAGAATCTACAACAAAAATACAACAAATGAATGAAATATACAACGCAGAATATTTCAAACGAATCGAAAATTGATTTGGGGCTTTACTTACGAAGATTCTACAACCCAAATAGAGCAAAAAATGTTATGATAATAATAATGCGCAAAATGCACACAACCAACTGGTTCAAGGCGCAGCGGAAAAGAGTATGAGAACGTATACACAATAATATAGTGAAATAATAACCACGCACTCACATCCCTTCACTACACATAGCCTATAGTTCCTTGAAGTACATGTACATCCATAGAAATGACGTGCTCGATTTGAATAAAACTAGGGGCTTTTGGAATAGAAATATATGTGGGGGTGTACTGGTGTATGCGAAGGTGTGTGGGTGAGGGGTTTGGGTGTTTTTGTATATGATCATGTTAATGAATGTGAGATAATCATTGTGCACAGCGTTAATCCTAGTTCCTCATCACTTCATGTGTATTTGTCACATTTCTCTGATATCACACACTATCACTCCCTCAATCGTGCGCGCCCCACACACTCTCTACTTTTTTCTTTTACTCTTCATTTATACATGTACTGTATATTCGAATAGGATAAAGGTTTTCGTTAGTAAGATAGTTGTCTCACTAACATTCAACTCTTGGGAAAAGAAAACACTTGGAGATTTTTTTGTCATTTCAAATGATTTTGTAGCATTTTTTAACTTTTATTGATTATGGTTTGGAAACAACCACTAAACATCGTCGTCAGTCGTCCAATAGAGAATGTAATCCTAAGGTTGGTAACATTTAATTTTATGGTCGCTTCTTTCACTTAAACAAATTCGCATTTAAAAGCAATCGAACACTCCATAGTCGTAAAATTAAAGTAACGTTGTGGAATTTATTTCACTGGAAGCAGCATAATCATAACTTATATTTGTATGGCATCACAATAATTAAGATAGACAATGTGTGAGCTATCAATATTGACTGTTACTTTTGTGAAATGTAACTCAATCAGAATTTTCACAATGAGTTTGGTTGTCATGCGACCACGCATCGTGAATATATTTTTAAAAATTATACGGGTTTGTAATGGGTACAAAATCTTGGATATTTTTATTCATCATGTTCTGATAGAAAAGCGTTGGCTTTGCTTACATTACAGGTTAGATGCTCTTCGAAAACGATGAATATTTTACTGGCACATCACGCAAGGAAACCCTTTCTTTTGAATAGTCACGAAGAACTGTTAGCGACAAATCATTGTAAATCAATTTTGTGTTCTATCTGGGAATCATGTTTGAATAACAATGCGTATCACTTTCGGGCAAAAGTTTTCACGATATAGGTTGAGATTTGGTATGAAAGCAAAAGACTCTGAAATTTCTTCCAGAGCAATGAACAAGTGCGAGGTCG
>CM046852.1:19436902-19461902 GCA_025618425.1 Heliocidaris tuberculata | reverse complement strand
GTCACTCCTTCTTTGCCTGAAAACCACTGCTTTGAAAATCTCAGGGTGGGGGAAGGGGGGGGGGGTGCAGCCCCCAGCCCCCTGGGCCTGGCTTCAATAATCCCAGTCCTTTGCAGACACGGATATTTGTGTTCTTCAATTTTAAGTTCTTTTCTCGGTGAAGAAGTCTGAGAATATATTAAAGATATGGATAGAGTGCAGAGATAATGAATATTCAGCTATTTATATCTTTGTCCTCTTAATTCATCGTTTTTAATGACGGTCATGCCAATTTTATGTCTTCCTATGTACGATGCTGATCGGAGCATTCAGCATTAGCCCATGCCAGGTCACCGGGGAGCTGTGACTAGCATTCGTGATCTTTTATCAGTAACATTAGCTGCGATCACCTTCGCTAAACTCGACAAAAAGTTCAACCCTGTAACCTCCTAAAACATTGTCCTGGCCTGAGAACAAATATACGTCAGTTTCATAACATTTCAATATAACCAAATTAAAATACATACCCTAGAGTTGCAATTAAAAGTCAAAACGTGGGTGGAATTGTAGCTTAGACATGTTAGAGCTTCTTATGTAGCGAGTCCAATAGACCGGTTCGGTAATGTATTCAAATTTTATAAATACCTTTCAAACAAAAGTTGTTACTGACTACCTGAAAGCTTGCCGGACCTAGCAACAAGTAATGTATGCAAACTGGATTCCAAGCATTGAGGCTCATTTATAAAAAGCAGGTTAATGGAATAGCTCGTCACTAGGTGCTCAGAGAAGAAATGTGCAAAAATTTGTATACATTACAGAACCGGTCTATTCAGTAGACCGGTTCGGTAATGTATTCAAATTTAATACTTACCTTTCAAACAAAGGTTATTATTGACATCCTGAAAGCTTGCCCGAGGCTTGCCGGACATAGCAAAAAGTAATGAATGCAAACTGGATCCAAGCACTGACGCTCATTTATAAAAAGCAGGTTTAATGGAATAGCTCGTCACTAGGTGCTTAGAGAAGAAATGCATAAATTTGTATATATTACAGAATCGGTCTAATCAGTCGGCGGTGCTGGTAAGTGAGAGTGATGTCATGGCGTTCCAAAAGTTGATGTCACGAAGATGAAAGACTACGAGGTTGTATCAAAGTCAATGAGATTGCAATTGCAATGAGACGCAGGCTGATGATACGAGTTGCAAGGTAATATATACTAGATGCAAGATGATAGGTACGACTAGATATGAGCCCTGTTCGTCTATAATAAAAAAAAAAAAAGATTAAATCAAAATATCATAGCCACCCATCTCCATGATCTATGCCCAGAGAATAAAGAACTAACTATTGATAACACTAAACATTTGCCACGGGTAATACATTATCAGAGCAGAAAAAAAGTTCATATTCTTTAATAAAATGAGAACGAACAACATGGCATACTCATTCTAGCAAATTACAAAAAGGATGTCATACAATTAACATATTTAAGGGGAGGTTTGAGTTACATCAAATCAATCTATATACATGTATAATACGAATCAAATATTAATATACACCGATATGTTTACATCATTTGAAAAGTATATAAATTGTTACTTTCTTTTCTGACTCTCTCTTTTGCTTGTGCTACCTGGCACTCCTAGGTGCGCAAAATGCTTAAAATAGCTGGCTAAAATACATGTGGCTAGTCTGCAATTACACCTTAACCTTAATAACTCCAAAGTGCCTAATTCAATTCAGGTAAAATTTACATATTACAATTTTCAGCAGTGTAACTTTCTTGGGGGTGCAAATTGGTGTCAAATAATCATTTCAATAATAATTTATTAAATTGTGAAAATGTTATCGCTCTCTGAAAAGTAGTCAAATGATATTGTCATGATTATATAAACACACCCATTGTCCACCTGCGCCTGGTTGACAAGGCATAATAGAGGGCTTGCAAGGTATTAATGAAATTAACACATGAATGGTAAATTTCAGCATGGCAGCCACATAGCCCGGATACTTAACAAGTTCCTCTATTATGTCTTGTCAAACAGGTGCAGATGGACAGTGGGTTGTTTACATAACCCTGACAATATCATTTGACTACTTTTGAGAAAGCAATACAATTTTCAAAATTTAATAAATTATTATTAAATCGATCATTTGACACTAAATTGCACCCCAAGACTGTTACAATACTCAAAATTGTACTATGTAAATTTGACATGAATTTTAAGAGACACTTTGGAGTTATTAAAGCTATAGTTGAGCTCTGGTCATGCGATAACATTTGGAAAGAAACTGTCTCAAAGCGATTGGGAAAGGTTGATTATATAGTACATAAGAATTTGTGTATGCTGTAAGGTTTTGGAATAACCAAAACGAGAAGAAATTGATTCAATCCTGCTGAGAGTCACATGCACTCCACACAGAAATGTGTATATGGGACTATAAACACATGCTAAGCCCGAACATTTCAACTGTTTCTCGTCATATTTCGAATATGAGGGCATTTGAAGAGCAATTCTTTCAGGGGACATTTCTACTATGTTATTATTCCAAAATGACATAAAAGAAATGAGAAAGCTCACCAATTATGTTTCATCTTTCGCAGAACTTAACCTTCCCTTTAAGGTTGTAATGCTGATAATGGTTTTTCTCTACATCCAGAGCATTTTGGGCAGC
The DNA here is from genome assembly GCA_025618425.1 of Heliocidaris tuberculata. Classification (NCBI taxonomy): domain Eukaryota; kingdom Metazoa; phylum Echinodermata; class Echinoidea; order Camarodonta; family Echinometridae; genus Heliocidaris; species Heliocidaris tuberculata. The sequence continues at coordinate 19,459,247 of CM046852.1, read as the reverse complement.
AAAGCTTGGTTTAGGGGTTAGGGGCACTTTTGGTGTTTTTTTTTTCAGGGGCGTTTTCCCGATGGAATTTTTTGGTCAGTTTTTATATTTTTTGTAATGTAAACCTACACCTCTTCCTTCTGACAAAATTTGTTCCATGGGCCTTAAGGGGAAAAATTTTCCCAGATTTTTAGGGGTGGTCTGATCACCCATACCGACGGAAAATTTTGTGTTTGTGTAATCATACACCTTCATTTCTCAAAGTTTGGCGCATATGTTGGATGGGTTGAAATCGACACGACTTTGGGGCTCTTTTTTATGGGGGGGGGGGGGGCTTCCCCTGTGTTTCCTTTTTTCATAAATGCTTTCTGAATAATATCCAATATTTTTGAAGCTTTAGAAGGAAATTGAATATGCTATTGAATATTTTATTGAAGCATTTTATGTAGAAAGTAGAAATATGCAAATGAGTCATGCATTTTCAGTGATACCAAATTGTACCATGTTTATGTCATCTATAGTTCTTTTGAATTTGAAATCAGCACTTATAATTTGTCTGAAGAAGTCATATAAGGAAATTTCAATTTGCATCATTTTTTTTCTCAAAATAGTTTCTAATGTTTAAATTGTGAATAATGATTATTATATTTAATAGCAAATTATGCATACAAAGAAATGATCAAGTCATTTTTCTGTTCTCTAGTGATAAAAATGCACATGGGAACAATATTGCACTTTAAGTAGTCTTGATATAAAAGTTGAGCACATAACCCTATCTGGCAGAGTCCTCGGGGTAACCTCGCTGGTCATAAGGACCGCTATTCATAAGGACCACTTACTCATAAGGACCGCTATCCATAACACGTGACTAAATGAATAGCGGTTTTGTACGAATAGCGGTCCTTCTGAATAGCGAGCAAACCATAGACAAATTTCCTTTCTATTCATAAGGACATCCATTCATAAGGGCCACTATTCATAACTACTCATAAGGACCGCTATTCATAGTGCGTGTTAAATGAATAGCGGTTTTCTATGAATAGCGAGCGGACCCGGAGTCCTCAGACCAAATGCATGATGAATATCATATTTCTCCTCTCTTGATATTTTTGAAATATTTTACTATAAATTTCAAAAAATTTCCATTTGGTAATGTGCAAGCTCGCCGCAAGCTTGCCGCTTCCCATGAAACTGTGCCGCAAGCTTGCCACTTTTCTTGCAAGTTGGCCTATGCAGCAAGTTTGCCTTTTTTTGTTCAACCTTGCCGCACGCTTGTCATTTTTGTGCAAGCTTGCGGTAAGCTGGTCAATTTTCCTGCAAGCTTGCCGCAAGCTTAAATTTGTATAGGGTTGGGGGGGGGGGGGAACCCGGCGACTTCGTTCGAGCTGACAAGCTTTTTTATTTTGTGAATGACATGGAAGGTCTAAGTAACTTTAAAGGGAAATCCAACCTTAATAGCAAGATGCTTTGAAAGAAAGAGGAAAAATCAGAGAAGCAGATTGGTGAAAGTTTGAACGAAATCGGACAAGCAATAAGAAAGTTATGAATTTTTGAAAGTTGTAATCACTATGCATATGGGAATTTTCAAATTAGCGGAATAGGTAATGTCACTGTGATGTAGCTGTGGACAACTCCCCCATTCGCTCTAACACACAAAATGACTAAAATGTCACTTTTTTCAAAATGCATTACTCAGTAGGATCTTTTCGTTCATGAGGACCTATAACAATATGCTATCTCCAATATATTTTTAGTACAGCCCCTTCGGTAAAAGCGCCTCGAAGAAAACCGCAAATTAATGATATTTTTGTGTACGACAAATGGGAGAGTTGTCCACAAAAATGTCACAATTGACTCACCAAATTGCCAATTTGAGATTCGCATAGATGTAGTGATCTCATTTTTCAAACATCCATAACTTTCTTAGTTCTTGTCCGATTTCTTTCAAACTTTCACCATCCTGTTTTTCTTATTTTTCTGCTTTCACACAAATCATCTTATTACTAAGGTTGGATTGTCCTTTAAGGGGTCAAATCTCATATGTGTAATGGAGTGTCCATTTCGGGACAGGCTCCCAGACTATATGTTGCATTCTCTTTTCCCCACCTTCCTCACCACACACAACCTTCCCTCTCAAATACTGAGTAGCATCTGAACTCTCCTCTGACACTATCAGTAGGTTCTTCTAACCTCTCTTCTGTAAGAAACCTTACCTCCCAATAGACCGCTTCTGTAATGTATACAAGTTTATGCACATATCTTCTCTGAACACCTAGTGACGAGCTATTCCATCAACCTGATTTTTATAAATGAGCCTCAATGCTTGGAATCAGTTTGCATACATTATTTGTTGCTATGTCCGGCAAGCCTCCGGCAAGCTTTCAGGTTGTCAAGAACAACCTTTGTTTGAAAGGTATGTATAAAATTTGCATACATTACCGAAGCGGTCTATTCCTCTCTCAACAACCAAAAGAACACACACCTTGTTTAGAAATTTCCCTTTAGGATTAAACTGCCTAGGTTGATTGACAATCAAACCTATTCAAGTTACACGCCTGCGACATTTTACAGAGTTCAACTGCCCTTATTTACAACTGAATAAAAGGCATGCAGCCATATTGTGAAAATGCTTTAGTCGTGATGTAAGGCATGAGAGATTTCAACGTTTGCGGTTTTCTCCGAAGTGCCTTTACCCTCTGGCAGTACTCAAAATATGTTGGAGATAGCATATTGTGACAGGTCCTCATGAAAGAAAAACATCCTAGTGAGTAATACATTTTGAAAAAAAAAATGACATTGAAGTCATTTTGTTCGTTGGAGCAAATGGAGGAGTTGTCCGCATTTACATCACAGTGACATTACCTATTCGGCCAATATGAAATTCCGATATGCATAGTGATAACAATTTTCAAAATTTCATAACTTTCTTATTGCTTGTCCGATTTTGTTCAAACTTTCACCAATCTGCTTCTCTGATTTTCCTCTTTCTTTCAGAGCAACTTGCCATTAAGGTTGGATTGCTATTATTTTAACACAGCAATTTACGCCTGCCGAATGTACTACGGAAGTACATGAGAGTAAATTGCCTTGGCACTATTACAGGTCTTCGGCCACTGTGAGGGAAAGACAAATGGAGGGCGAGTTCTTTCAAGATGTACCCGAATTTCTATTTTTTTGCAGCAAGTCCCTTTGATAAACCTTATGTAGAACAGGGACTGATTGTTTTCTCCCCTCTACTGTGTGTTCCTTTATCTCTTCTCGGCCTCGTTTCATAAAACTTATTATCAATAACAAGTTACGATAGTTGTTATAAGCTACTGAAATCCGAGTCCGAGTCCGAGTCCGAGTTCGAGTCCTGATGGGAACATCTTAAATTGCATTTGTTTTAAAGTCACATTATTTTTATTATGATAAATGCCTCACGGTGAACTCTCTATAACATAAATAGTTTCTGGTTCATTGAAAACTTCCATTTGTCAGAGAATTTAATTTATTGTAACTTTTCTTAGTACGAATGTGGACAACTATAAAGGCTTGCTCACAAATGAGTGATTTGTCGCCGTGACATGTCGCTTGGTGCTTAATAAGATTAAGTTCAGTAAGATTTCTGACAGAATGGAGGAAACTATTGGAAATGTTGAGATAAATGTTATGGTTAGATTTTCGGTGATTGTTTGGTGTACTGGTGGAATTTCAGAAGTTTTATTAACCAAAATACTAAACAAGTGAACATGCACTCCTTTTATGCCAAGGTAATGTCTCTTTGACCAATGGCTCATATGTGAAGAAGCCTTAGTATTTTGCTTGTATTCACAGTAATTATAGAGAGTTGACTCTATTGTTTCTGTGATACCTCAATGAAGAAAAGTTACACAAATTAATATTTGTTCATTTCAAAGGCCTATAATTTTATCTTTTATCAATTATAAGTCAACAGAACAAAACGATAACTTGAATGCCATTAACATGATTAAAGCCAATATAGAAAAGAAAGTTTCCAACTGAAATGGAAAGAAAGAGGGAAAAATAATATTTCCCCAAGAACACCAATAGTTCATTCTTATCAAATAGCTGATTAAAGTTATAAAAAAATGAATCCTCAAACCCTAATAAAACCCTTGTACATGTATCAGCTAGTTTATTAAACTGGCTTAATGGCTTGTAATACAAGTGCAACATTAGTATTCATTTTGGTTCTGACTACATGACTAAGTGGCTCAAGTAAAACGAATGTAATTGTTAAACCGTAATAAAACCGTTTGACACTGCCAAAAAATTTTAATTGCTGACTTTGACTTTTTGCCACATTTGACTTTTTGCCACAGGAAAATAGGTTGCAAGTAAAAAGATAAAAAGATTATAAACACTGTAGTTTATAATACTAGCTTGAAATACAAGTGGAATAGTAATCTGTTTGAGACTGCCCAAAATATCCCAGGCTGGGGTCTATGGGAAACGTGTGTTATAGATTAATCCATCTCTAAATGGTTAATATCAATTTCAACACTTTTCTGTGTCATTCGTGTATAACGAGTATATACGGGCATAAAACGACTTATCTTAACATCTATCATCTATTTGTGCACATTCTCGTACCGTTACGGCAATCGATGTTTTAAAGTCCATGTTTAAAATACTGTTCAATCGAGCAAGGTGCGCGAAAATAGCGGGGTTTTTGCGTGCCCTGGGGTAATTTTTTGAGCTAAATTAAAAGCGGAAAATGGAAAAAACTGCCGGTCTCGTTACCGGTCTCGGCCCGATTTTCGCCCGAGTCACGAGTCACCACTGGTCGAGTCCGAGTCCGAGACCGAGTCCTTGTGGCTCGAGTCCGAGTCCGAGTCCGAGTCCCGAGAAATAGGGACTCGAGACATATATTGTCAGAGAAAATAAAAGAAGGTGAGTACCTCATATCTATGCGTTTGCATGTAATATTAATTGAACAGACTGGGATAGAATAAAAGTGAAATATAGAGGAGCCTAAGAAGAAAGCTACGCTTGTGAGTTATAGGCTCCAAAGAGTAATAATATTTGTAATTGTATTTGAAAACAGTACGAACGAGCAATGCATGATACAGAAATATGAGTATATACAAAACATTGTGTCGCAGTAATCAAAATCACGTTCAAAGAAATAGTATTGCATGGCTTTGTCACTTTCATTACAGCAATAATATAACAATTCACATTTTTAGGGTGAATAAACATTTCCTGTACGCCATGGCAATTTCTGAAGCATATATACTAAAGTGCTGACATGATTTATAACATTATTCTCACTTTTTACCGAACATGGCTTAACGCAAGGCACTACATAAGAAAAGACATATAAAACAGCAACCACGCATGCATCAATGTAACGGGATTATGATGTCAGCATTTCGGCATATATAAAACAGCAACCACGCATGCATCAATGTAACGGGATTATGATGTCAGCATTTCGGCATAAAAATAGAAATTAACAATATGCAGAAAAAAGCCATCCCCCAGCACCCAGCGACGGGCCACCATACCGGCCCGCAACGAGCACCCCAGAAGTCAGAACAATGGCACTGAGGCGCAACAAATCCCTGCAGGCGGCCGGGTGAATTGGCCTGTCCCCTGGAAGAAAAGACATACTATCATAATAAATTCCATAGGTGTGGCATGAAAATGGAAAATGGCCTTATTGAAAAGATTCTTTTGACAGCACTACATGTCGGCTTCTGCCTCTATGGCATGACCATTTAGAAGAAGAAGTTTTAATTTCCGTTTAAATATAAACAATGAGGTGGCTTCAGTAATTTCAGTTGGGAGTTCATTCCAATACTTTGGACCTGAAAATGTAACAGTTTTCTTTGCAAATATGTTCGAGTCCGTGGCAAGTGGAAAAAGTTCCTTTGACGTATGGGGTATGGGTGGATAGCTTTGTTGTTTTTTTTTTTTATAAATAGTGCAGAAACGATCCCATGTAATTCATTTATATATAACTGATACATGAATATCCCTAAGTTGTACACATAAATGTCTGAGATTCGTAAGAGTTTATTCTTAAAAAACAATTGGCTAGTATGAGAGAGAAATCCAACGTTATTAATATTTCTTATGGCCCGTTTTTGAATGGTGAGTATCTTGTCAAGTTGAATTTTGGTCCCATTCCCCCAGGCAAGAATTCCGTAATTGAAATAATTATGGTAAAAATAGAGTGGTATACAAGGATAACAAAATTTTGGGAGGTATCTCGTGTTTGAGTTTATTTAAGATGCCTGTATTTCTGGACAATAATTTACACAAATAATTGACATTGATAAAAGAGACGTAACAGAGACAGGAGCCGCGGAGTGTTTTAAAAGGGGGGGGGGGGGAGGGGCTGATCTGATTTTACTCATTAATGACAATTTTCGAGCCTCTTTTCCGAGATTTTTTTTAACGTGTCTACTCAAAAAGTGGGGGGGGGGGGGGCTGTTTATTTACGTATTTCGCTTCACAGCATAATGCATATTTGTATTTAATTTGTTCGACGAAAATGGCAATTAGACATGATAGTGGAAAGCGCTTCAAATCAATTAATTTCTATTCATAAAACTTCCCGGTAAGTTTGTACTGTTTGTGGTTTCCTATTGTTTAGTCGAGATTTGGGTTTTATGCACTCGGCAGTAGAATATGTTCAAGTGCAGTTTTGCAGAAAAAAAGATTAAAAGATCAAACTCGGTCGGGGGTTGCAACTTATCATTTTAGCTGACGTGTTGGATGTGTAATTGACAGACTGGAATATTGGAATATTACATTGTGAGGTACATGAAATAGCACAGAGGTGAGTACGATAGTAGGTAGTAAAGATACTGTTGAAAGTCATAGAAGGGCGTTATCAAAAATCTTCAAGCACATGGTTAACGCTCTCGGCAGATGTACAGCAATTTAAATTGCCATTAGCATATATAGTCTAAAAGGATATTGGTTAGGGAGTAATATCAACGAAAAGGAAGGGTGTTTGATAACTTTCCTCACACATACAGATTTATTTTTCTGAATTATATAACAGAAAAACTTACAAACACGACAGAGCTCACTAGAAAAGAAGAGAGAGAGAGAGAGAGAGAGAGAAAGGGGGGGGGGGGAGGGGGGGGGGACATGCGATCTTTTTCCACAGCTTATTCACTGGTAAAAGGGAGATGTTAATATTATACCATGTAAACATGGTAAATTCAGCAAGCAATAGACTTATGCCCGGATGGCTGGACTAAAATTTGGTATATTTGGAAGGTAAAACGTTTAATAACTTGATAATTAGAAAAGAACAATACCATGCATGCAATTGTCTTCCACTTTACCTAGTGAAAATAAAAATTTATTTTTTCTCCATGTGAATAAAAAGTGCTTATTTGCTTAACTTATCCCAGGAATGGCATGAGATGTGCATTGGTTGCAATTGGCGAATTCTTTAGTCCGTGTAATAGGACCAAGATATAGAAGATTTGGAACAGATACTTTACCCTAGAAAACAAACTAGAGAATATTAGAGACAGGCGGTTTAGTGAGCAATGTTTTTAAATATGTGGTTATTCTTAACTCTTACTGTGCCAAGGCGTTTAGCTCTCTTCAAAATTTTATCAAAACGTGATCAGTGCTTCCTTTTCCAATGTCTGCACTGTATTAACCATCTATCATTTCACAAAATGTTATGTATAAAACTTGTAGGAAATTTATTACCCTTTCTTATGATACCAAACATTATTACTTTACCCAACTTTATGCATAAGAATTATTGAAATTTGAGTTTCTTTTTTGTCCATTATTTTGGGGTTTCTCATTTGTTTACTATTGTTTAATATTTAAATAAAGTATTATCTTTTTAAAAATCTACAATTTTCTCAGAAAATTTATGTAGTAGCACATAATTATAATCATATATTTAGAATGCTTGATTTATGCTCAAAATTTTGCTATACATTGACCACAATATACCTTTTGCTGTGGTCAAGCAAAGTTTTTCTGTCAAACATATAATGTGACATCGGCACTGAAAGAGTTAAATTTGTGGTAGATTTTACATTTGTGGGCTCTACACCCACCCACCCCCATACTAGTATTTGTTTTGCCAATAAGACATGATTTAACATCAATCCGAGCAGTTTAGAGATATATGGTTTCTTACCAAATCGGGTTAGGAACGCCAAGAAATATCTATGGAACTTGCTATTTACATTGATTCAATTGATAAACATTTCTACATGGTAGTTAATATATAATTAACACCAACTGGAAAAAAAAAAGATTTCTGAGCTACGTAAACACAAACAAGTATATAAAGTTGATTTCTGGTCATACGATTACATTGTGAAAGAAACTGTCTCAAAGCAATTGGAAAATGTTGATCGTGTCTTCATACGATTGATTAATACCATGATGTTTGGAATCATCAAAATGATAAGAAATAGACCCAATCTCGCTTAAAGACTCATGTACTGCACACAAAAATGGGTATATGGGACTGCACACACAAGTGGCATGAATGTTCGACCCGAACATGTCAGCTATTTCTCGCCATATTTCGAATATGAGGGCATTTGAAGAGTAGTCCTTTTCAGGGGACATTTCTGGTATGATTTTCTTCCGAACTGACATAAAAATAATGAGAAAGCTCACAAAATCAATTTCATCTCTCCCAGAAATCAACCTTCTCATTGATCGTTCTTTTGATCAATTTCAAACAAAAATTAATTGCAAAATATGACATGAAACCATTTTTATATTAAAAAATAAACAGGTTTACTACATTCTAACAAATAAAAAAAAGAAGGAAAATGGATATCTTTCGATACACTTCCAGAAAAGTAGCTAATATATTTGGTCTATTTTCATTATTAATTTCGAACAAAATTAATTGGAAAATATGACTTGAAACCATCTTAATATATTTTAAAAAAAGCTTTACTACATTTACTCCATTTTGTTCAATCCTTCACTCTCAAATTTCGTTTTTTGTCGCTACCGATAATATTACACCTACAAGGAAGTTTTTTAAAATCTTTTTGGTCATAAATATTATTTGTTCCGGGTCATACGCGAGACCAAACAGAAACTAGGTTATACAAACAATAATTGGATGACAGAAAAGGAACTTGTCCGTTGACGTTGTTCAAACAGTAGATTCAATCTCCGAGTAATTGTCCGGGGGGGGGGGGGGGGGGTAGTTGTCGTGGGGGGGGGGGGGGGGGGTGGTAGTTGTCCTGGCGGGTAGTTGTCCGGAGGTAGTTTTCCAGGGGGTAGTTGTCCTAGAATCCTTTTTAAAAAGGATTCTAAGACATTAAAATGTGTGCATTCCCACCATAAGTTACTAGAACATGCAATTTGGTATAAGTAATGCTGGGTTCAGTTATATGTTCATCATTGAAGTACACTTCCCGATTTGTCATACAGTAGCCATGGTAGCTGATAGTTTTTGGTCTAATAAAGGTTTGTCTCTCTTCTTGAAATTTAAAACTGATCGAGGAAATATTATTGTTAAGATTCTGTTTGTGTTAAGAAAAAAATGGCAAGAGAACCATAAAAGCTTGTCTCATCGTTTTTTCTTGTTCTGAGATACATGTACATGTTAATAAATTTCAGCCACTCCACGTTAACTGAGTTAATAACATTTCATATAAATTTGCATTCATTGGGAGCACAGCAGTAAAGAAAGAGAAATGGATTGGGGGCAGAGGGAGCGAAAAATGCTGTATGAGGGGAAAGACAGCTGGAAAGCGAGTTCTTTCATGATGTACCCGAGTTTCCATTTTGAGCAAGTCACTTTGATAGACCCCATTTTGAACAGGGAGTGATTGTTTCTCCCCTCTATTGTGTGTTCCGGTATATTTCTTGATTTATAAAATTCATATTACAAACGTATCTTGTTACATTTGTAATCTGATAAGCCTATCCCACTCTGTCTGTTTTCACCCATTGTAAGATGTGTTTGTTCCCTCCATGTGATTTTACAAAGCACTCTCTGGAATTGGAAATAGGATGACATTGATAAGGTAAAAATTCTTGTTTTTGTGTGTTCTCACAATTTGATCCTCTCATCTAACCAGTGCAGATGACTGGAAAATATACTTTTAGAAAATTGTTCACTCAATACATACAGCAATATGGAGCTGTTTTTGATTTACTGTGCTTATAAAAGTATTGAGTAACGTTTTTTCAGATAATGAGAAAGAAAATTTAGATTTGATCAGTGAAAAAAAAAGGGAAGATAGATTTACTACATACTGGCATCCCGTTCCTATGTTTATGTATTTCGCCTTAAGCATAATGTATATTATTCTGTTCGACGAAAATGACAATAGAGGCAAACACTCCAAATCAATGAGCAGTGCTGAATTTCTATTCATAAAACTTCCCGGTAAATTTGTACTGTTTGTGGTTCCCCTCATTTTTAGTCGAGATGTGATTTTGGTTCACTCGCCATGAATAGTCAGCTGCAGAATATGTGTGCTCCATTATCAAACACAGTTTTGCCTTAATGAATAGCGATCCAAAAAGATAAAAAGAACGGTACAATATGCAAACTGTCTTAACTAGACATTCATGTAGAATCAGGCTGTTGCCACTTGTCATTGGCTTGTTGGATGTGTATTTGACGGACTGGAATATTGGAATAGCACTGGTGTGTGGCGGAACTGAATAGTGGAATATTACATTGTGAGGTACATGAAATAGCACAGAGGTGAGTAAGATAGTAGATAGTAAAGATACAGTTGAAAGCCATAGAAGGGCGTTAACTCAAATCTTCAAGCACAGGGTCAACGCCCTCAGCAGATGTACAGCAGTTTAAATCGCTATTAGCGCATATAGTCTAAATATTGGGTTAGGAGTAATAGGAACAAAAGTGAGGGGTGTTTGATATCTTTCCTCACACATACAGATTTGTTTTTCTGAATTATCCAACAAAAAAACTCACAAACATGACGGAGATTTAAAAAAAAAACAAGAAACAAACAAACAACAACAACAACAACAAAAAAACAACCAAAAAAAAAAAAAAAAACCCAGAGAGGTGGGAGGGGGAGGGGGGCTGATGTGCAGTGCACAAGCCATCTTTTTTTCTAGAGCTTTGCCACTGGTAAAAGAAGATGTTAATATTATAAGGTGTAGAACTACGGATAGTAATAGGCTTATGCCCGGATGGCTGGACTAAAATTAGGTACGTTTGGAAGGTACAACATTTAATAATTCGAAAATTAGAAATAACCAAGAACATACAGTTGTCTCCCACTTTACCTAGTGAAAATACACATGTATTTTGGCTTTTATCTATGGGCAGTGAATTTTTTTCTTCTGAATTGCTTAACTTATCCCAGGAATGGCATGCGATGAGCCTCGGTTCAAATTGATGTCTTCTCTTGTCAGTATAATAGGACCAATTCTTCCTTTAGCTTTTATTAAATATCATTAAGTTATACTTTTAACAGTTAAGCATTTTTAGTTTGCAAAAATCAGTGGCGCAAAGTGAACCAAAAGTTAAAGTTTTTTTCTTAATAATGATGATAATGAAAATACATCTACTGCTACTACTACTACTACTACTACAACTACTACTACTACTACTTACTACTACTACTAATCATAATCTTAATAATGATAGTGTACTTGCATAGAACTTGACACACCTGACATCGGACACCCCATTTGGAAAACATTTTGTCTTTTTCGTTTCGCAGAATATGGTGAGAGTTTTTCTTTTCTCGATAATTACCATGATTACATTTTCAGTCTGTTTCATAAAAGACTTAATCTTTTAAGAGTATCATCATGCACAACCATGTTTACTATCAAATGTAGTACTATGTTGATGACGAAAAAAGATTGTATGTTTTTCAAGTTGAATTTTAAATGTTTATGACCAAAAGATAATATAATTGTAATAACAATTATCTCTGTCGATTATTAACGTACTGTTTTTTACGATCTGTGAAAGCCTTATTTCCGACTGATTTGAATTTGAATTTATTGGTGTCTGTGTCATCTTTCAAACATGAATTTTCATACGCATAAGTGTCAAATTTATTTCTCTAATACAGTATAGATAAATGGGTATAAACTGTGAGTCATAAAGTAGGTCAAAGGTGAATGCATTATAAATAAATATTAGGTACAAAGGCTGCATTGTAAGCATGAAGCTTGATGTTCTTTTAGTCCTCTGTTTTTAAATACACAAAAGTGGCAGAGTGACTTGCAAAGAAGGAGAAATGAAAAAAGAGGGGAAAATGCTTAAAAATACATGGGGAAAATGAAGAAGAAATTTTACCACTTTTACCAACTTTCACCTATAGAAGTGTGCTGACACAGCGAGTGGTATTGAGAATATAAAGGGTTTATCGTATCTTATATCATCCCCTATGACCATGATGACAGCTGCATATAATAAAAGGGTTATATGTCAAAGACATGATGTAGTGTTTACTCAATTTGGACAAAGAGTTGAGACATAAAATAGTGTAATAAGTTTTCATTGAAAGGTATGGTACCCGGGCTATATTACGCTATGTTATGAGAATTAGAACAGTGGTTACACTCTTAGATTCTTGAAAAAACTAACTCCATGGAATACCTTAACACAACTACCTTTTAAATAATCATCCTGAACAATCATTACAGGTCCACTACCACTAGGAAAACTATCCCTAAGACCATAACCTTCTGACAACTACATATACACCTATATGATCACCCAATAGTTTTATAATTGTATGATGTAGTATTTCATGCCAAATATTACAATTCCTACTGTCCTAAGATCTTAATCATTTAGCTATTATGTATGTTATAATGATTCTTGCTTCGAAATTTTATGATTTTATCATATTATACTTTTCCCCCATCGTTTCGCGATGTTAATTCAGTCAAACTACTTTACCTTACTTATTATGTAATGAATGTTATTATATCTGTATCAACCAATAATCATGGAATATTGTGAATTTTGTTCTTGATAGCTATTAGATTCTCTACAGCGCATATAAAAATGAAATTATCATAATAATTACTATTACCCACTAGGACAGTACCCCTAGGATAATCGACCCCGGCCGACTACGGAGGGGTTTCGCAAGGAAATAAATGTCACGATCAAAAGTAGGGAGTAAATGACAATAAATTTTAACCTGTTGGCGCACAATAGTTAATTATGATGTAATTCAAATAGGCCCTTTTTACACATAATAACCAATATATATAATTTGTGCAACAATCCAAACCTTGTTACATCTTCTTTCTGCTTTCTTTTATGATTTCGATGATGGATACCCGCTGCCAAAACTTTCAATTAATGTCAAGTTTGGTCTATTCTAGTGTCTCTTGCAAAGTTTGAAAATTTATGGAAAAAACAGCGTTTTCATAATTATGGCCACTCTGTACAGATACCCTTGCAAAAATAATGCGTGAAAAAGGGCCTTCCTGCAAATGAAATCAACACTTTTAGTGATTAAAAAAAGTAACTTCAAAGAATAACGATGTCAAAACCACCCTATGGAATATTCTAATTTGTTTGTTTTTAAAATTCATTCCGAGATGTATTTAATGCACTTCATCTAACATGCACTTAATTCATTCAATCGTTTCATAATATGGTATGCAAAATGTACTAAAAGAAATACTAGTAATATTAAGCTTCAAGACTTTGGTTCCTATCAAATTTGACAGTCATGAAGTCATTCATTAGCCCGATTTATATTGCCAAATTCTTTCAAAATGATTTTCTATGGGACGAGTGGTATTACCAACAAAAATAATACAATGCCGCACAAAAATAAATCCATTCATTGTTCCTTGTACCATTTGTTCTATTTTCACCTATTCCTCTTCCTACCGTTTTCGATCTTCAAATATGGAACTATTTCAGTATTTAACTTCAAGTTCCTCTTTGTTATCGTTATCTCATGTTGTCAGTAGAGTGAATCGTATGATTTAGAGACCACGTGAAAATACACACCCTGATAAGGAAATACAGCGTGGTCCTCCTGTTCATGAAATATACCTAATGATAATAATTTATATGTAATAAGGATAATGTTAATAAATTGATAATCATCATCATAATGATAATGATTACAACAATAGTAATAATAATAATAATAATGATGATGATGATAATAATAATAATAATAATAATAATAATAATAATAATAATAATAACGATTACAATAATAAGAATGATAACAGCAAACAGCGCATAAATTTGTTCTGAAGGCGCTTTACAACTTAAATATACAAATAGAAGTAGATTACAAAAGACACACTTGGAATCAACACATAGAATATGCAAAGAACATAATTTCAAGGAAAAAGGGTAAAAAATAAATTGATTCATCAAGCATTACCTAGAAGTATCTTGTGTAAACAAATACCCTCTCCCACCAACAAGACCGTCATCAGACCGACAAAAGACCGAAGAAAACTTACAAGACCTCGAATTGAGGGATAAGAAACTACTTACCTCGTTCCCTTGCAACGGAAACACTTTTTAGGTCCGGAACCCTCCAGCCCCCACCGAGCCCAGGGGGACTTCAATTTAAATAACTATTGACTTAAAGTCCACTGCGTAATGTGATAACGGCATTAAAAAAAAAAAACAAAGGGAAATTAGTAATTTAGATGACGATCATTAATCAGAATTATTTTCACCTTAATTTTCTGATTACTCTACTCGAGAATATAAAACAACCTGAAGCTGTTCACATTTGTGAATGTGTTTCTGCATGTATTTTGCAACCGTAATTGAAGGAAGCATATTATTTAATTGAATGTACATGTATGTAGATGCCGCCAGTTACATGTATGTAGTATGAATATGCAATGCAGTGATAGCATTGATGGAATATTGTCCACAATGAACTGTCGCAAACCTTCAATTTTTATGCCAAGATTTAGATCATTAAAAAAAAAAAAAAAAAAAAGAACGAGAAGGGGGGGGGGGGGTGCCACCAGCCGATCTGACATTTATAGAACATTCATGACTCTGAAAATGTCATTACAAATCTATTTACAAGAATGATATCTTATATCATAGTTCTAAATCATAATTTCTTAGCATATCATTAAAAATTCATTTTATCGGTATGTAATGCTAAGGCGTCAGGTGCTTTTTAACACAGATTCGCGTACTTCTTTTAGGATATGTTATGGTGAGTGATAGTTTGAACTGATTAGCATATATGATGTATGTGAGAGGAGGGAGATTTCTTTTGAAATCTGAATCTGAATCTGACAAGGTAGAATAATGATTCTACGCGGTCACACCCTTGCAGATCAGTGCAGTTTTGTTCGCGAATTTTGTGGTCATTAGCTACAAGTATTCTCAACCCACATGAATACACTGGGCGTTGGCATTACTATGCACGCTGTGATGGGTCATTTAAAGACTACTACATCGAAGCCCATAATAATAATTCTTGAGCAGAACATGGGCACACCCTTGCAAATGAATGCACATTTTGTTCAAAGTTTTTTGCTTGATTTTATTTATTTTTTTTTTTGGTGGGGGGGGGGGGGGGGTGGCGATTAGCTACAAGTATTCTTAACCCGCATGAATACATTGGGCGTTGGAAGGCTACAATGGATGATTGCAAGACAACTACATCGATTTAATTTTTGTAATTATGGCTTTCAACGGGGAAACCCCTTTTAATTAGACCCTCCGTTTGGTATTTGGGTTTTCTATTCACGATCATTCCAGCGTGAAATTTAGTGACGTCGGGGGGGGGGGGGGTGCATTCATTATGTCCACAAAGGGGCAAAGAATTCATAGCCATGGTACCTCATTGCAAGTGTAATTTCAAAAAATATTACACACAATTACGTAAATCGTCTTTTTCCCCTTGTTAGTTGCACTTTGAAGGGGTGTATGACCCGCACTCCAAGTGCTTTTGTAGAATACCTTGGTTTTTGCAAAATCATGAACATGATGATCAAAGAATGGGGGGGGGGGGGGGGGGGTGGCAAAAGGGAAGGCAGGTAGGTGTCTTTTTCATGTCAATATTTCAATGTGCTATGGATCAGTTGGTCCGAAGTCGAAATGAAGTCACTTTATGCTTTTGACAAGATAATGATGTATATTGCGACTCAGATGTGAAGATTTTTATCAAGTATGTGTCTGAGTAAAGGCTCAGATTTATTCATGTGTATTAAGGTGCATATTTGAAAAGGTACTTCTTAAATCCAATTATCACTATGAGTATTATAGATTTTATACTTTCTATTATTATCATGACTAGTTGTAGCACTAAGTATTTGTGATAGTGGTACAGTTACAGTAGCCTTCGTCGTTTAATAGTTGTATAGAAACGGACAGGTACAAGAAGAAGTAGTAGCAGCAGCAGCGGTAGTAGTAGTAGTTATTTGTGGTGGTAGTAGGAGTAGTATTAGTAGTAGTAGCTGCTGTTGTTATTGTTGTTGTATAGTAGTAGTAGCTGTTGTTGTTGTTGTTGTTGTTGTTGTTGTATAGTAGTAGTAGTAGTAGCAGCAGCAGCAGCAGCAGCAGCAACAGCAGCAGCAGCAGCAGTAGCAGCAGCAGCAGCAGTAGCAGCAGCAGCAGGAGTAGTAGTAGTAATAGTTGTTGTTGTGATGTAGGCCTACAGTAGTAGTAGCAGCACTGCACTCTAAAAAATTAGGCAAAATAAGTTGGGCAACCAATAGTTTTTAAAAATTTACCTATTTCGGAGCTATATTTAACCACTTCAGCTTAAGTAAGCTTACCCGATATGTGGCTATTATCTTTTCTTCATAATTAGGCATATATTTACCAACAGTACTTGATGAAATGGGGTTGGGATAAAAGTTGCCCAATTTTAAACTTCTTCTATCGAGTTGTGTAAAGTTTGTTGGGGAGGTGATGGTTGGCAGGCGCGTAGCCGGGGGGATGGGAGCGGTCACCGCTCAAAAAAACGCCAACTAAAAAAAAAAAGGAGCGAAAAAGGGGGAAGTGAGAGAAAAAAAAAGCGAAAAAAAGGTACAAGCAGTGAATGATAAAATGAAAGCGATATAGGGGAAGTGATAGACTTTTTGTTTTTTAAAGGCCAAGGCCTTTAAAATAAGAAAGAAATCAAGTTACAAAATCACGAGTTCATTCATGAATTTGCTGCTCGTCCTGCCCTACGTAATGTAATGTGTATACATTCAAGAGTTGATCTCCGCTGCGGACACTCGTAGAACCCTTCTGCTATATATGCATGTGCATCTATTGTTGTTACATGTACCGTGCAGTATTGTGTCAAAATATTTGAAAAGCAGTCAGGGCGTCGAACTAATTTTCCGCCTAAAAAAAGGTGCTACGAGATATATCTTTCTCTCCAAATTTGCTAAAACGGCAAAGCTTTCGCGCTTCGCGAGGAAGGTGGGAAACTCCCCCTCCCTGCACCCACCCCCTGGGGAGCACGCCTTGTGTGCTCACCCCTCCCCCCTGAAATTAAATCTAGCTTCGCGGTTAATGGTTGGGGAAAACATTTTCAAACAATGAAGGCGAAATTTTACCCAATCTGATGCAGCGGTGAAAAAATACCCAAATATTGGATAAAGATAATTAGGTCTGTTGGTCAGTTGGTCGGTCGCTTGGACATTGAATACCAATATCAACACTCTAAAAGTATTGGGTAAGTTAACGTGGGTATTAAACTACTTTTACAAAAATACCAAGCTCTATATTTCAGCACCACAGGCTTTGACCAATTTGTGGCAATTTACTTTACACAACTGGAGGGAAGATATTTACCATCAGTATACGTGTTCAAATAGCATTGGGTTTTTACCTATTAGTTGTCCAATTTCGTCAGAATCTTCTTTCTAATTTGGTAAAATTAGTCAGGCAATTACTGGTTGTTCAAATTTTGCCAAACGGTTTGGGGGAGGTTTACCCAACCTGCTACAGAGTAATAAAAAAACCAAACAAAAAACAGTCAAATTAATTGTTGGGAAGTAAATAGTTTGCCAATTTTAACTGCATATTGTCCAATATTTTATTGCGTTAATCGACGTGGGGCAAATTTTGTTATTTTTCGAAACCATGTAGCTATGCCATTATTTTTTTTTTTAATGGGCCAGTTGAAGTTAGGCAATTTTTGTCCAACAATTGGTGATGTTGTCCAAGTACTGGGTAAACACACTAGGCAAATGTATGTCGGATGTACTATACCAATAGTTCGGTAAAATCTACCGAGGAGTTGGTAAAGAAAAATATGAATATACATGATTTTTTAGTTGCGTATGGATTGGAGTGGCCCAGTTTACTATTAACTGTCACCAAACGCATCATAAATTATATTGGGTATTTAAGAGCTTGCCTTTGATTTTACGAGCTGGATAGAAGGTATATAGGATATGATAGATTAGGATAGGACAGGTTAGGATAGGATAATATAGGATAAGTTAGGTTAAGATAAGACCTCTAATGACAGCTATTCGACAGGTTTAGAAGGATATTCGGGAAATAACAGGGTGTATATTTTTTGAAAAAATGGGCAGCTGAATTTGCTGAACAAAATAGTGTTTATTGACCAAACAGTTGAGTAAAGTTTGACAAAGTTGAGCAATTACTGTCCAAAATCCACCTTGTTAAGAGTTGGGCATACGTTTATTAAAGAAATGGGCAATAATCACCCATT
Organism: Heliocidaris tuberculata; assembly: GCA_025618425.1. NCBI lineage: Eukaryota > Metazoa > Echinodermata > Echinoidea > Camarodonta > Echinometridae > Heliocidaris > Heliocidaris tuberculata. Next base: position 19,440,654 of record CM046852.1, on the reverse strand, counting down.
TCTTACGAGAGCTTAGAGAGTTGGGCAAATGTCTGTTTCAGATATTGTTGGGCAATAATTACCCAATATATTAGGGTTCTTGAGATCATAAATTTGGGTATTCCGTAAGCTTACTCAACAGTTAGTAAAATACCTATTGGGTAATATTTCAATAGGTAATATCAGTTGGGTAGCTAATTAACCAACTGAAAATATAACAAATAATTGAGTAAAACTGCGAGTTGGGTAAAATGTGATTGGTGAACAGCTGTTGGGCAATTAGATTTACCCAACCGCATAGCATTTAGATTACCCAATTGATGTACAATTGGGTAAATTACTTACAGATCAGTATGAAGCCCAGTGTTAATTAAAAAAATGATTTGTTTTGCCCAATTCTTTTACGAGTATAGTAGTAGTACTAGTAGCGGTAGAAGTAGTAGTAGAAGTTGCTGCTGGTGGTGTATAGTAGTAGTAGGCGTCGTAGTCATCATAGTGGTAGAAGTAGAAGTTATTGCTGTTGATGGTGTACAGTAGTAGTAGTAGTAGTAGAAGTCGTCGTCGTCGTAGTAGTACCGTAGGTTGGTGGTGTATAGTTGTTGTTGGTTTATATTTGCATTTGGTGTCACTGATGTTAATGTAAAGTAGTAGTAGTAGTAGTAGTAGTAGTAGTAGTAGTAGTAGTTGGTGGTGGTATATATCGTAGTACTAATGGGAAGTATTTGATGATGTACAGTTGTTGGTGGTGTATAGTTGCTGTTGTTGTCCTTGATGTTAGTGTGTAGTAGTAGTAGTACTATTCGTTGTTGTTGGTGGTGATGTATCGTATAGTAATAGCAGCAGTAGTAGTAGTTGTAGTAATAGTAGCTGTACTAGTGGCAGTAATTGCTGTTGGTGGTGTACATTTAATTTAGTAGAAGTAGTAGTAGTAGCAGCAGCAGCACTAGTAGTATATTATAGGTTTTCCCGGCCAATTTCATTGTTTTGTCATCCAGTTTCATATCAGAAGCATTCATTTTCGTCAAATACGCTCATGCATCGAAATATCGTCATTCAAATTCGTTTTTTGTCGTTCAAATTAACTAATGTGGCAACCAATTCTAATTCATTGAATGCGCATACATTTTCGGCAATGGGTATTCAACTTTGTCTCCCTCTGTCGCCATCTCATTCCGAATATTCATATTCGCATATGGGCAAACAAGTTCATAATAGGAGCATTCAAATTAAATATGTTAAGTGTCCATTGAAAATTGCATTACTTGCACTGTCTTTTAAATTGAATGTTAAAAACATCTCATTAACCATGTTAACTAGGAGACGTATATAACAGTCTTTTTCAGAAATGCGAAAATGAACAACGAAATGAAAGCAAGACTGGAACATTTGATTGATATAAATCCTCTGATGACATCACAGGAGATGAAGGATGATCTGGCTGAATCTCTCCCACAGAAACCCGCGGTGAGCACATCAACCACTGCCAGGGCGCTAGATGGCATGCTCATAACTCTCAAGTTGCATGGTGGAGGACGTCCCTGATGTCCGAAACGCTCCCCGTGTTTTAGATCAAGGCGAGCAGAGTATGCGGATTAGTTCCTGCAGAATGGTGTTCTTGCCCACTGCATCTTCGTGGATGAGTGTGGGTATAACATCTGGACCCGGAGATCGCAGGGGAGAGCACCACGTGGAGAACCAGCAAGAAGAGTAGTACATGGGCAACACGGACGAAACTGTAACTTTACTCTTGCAGTCTCAAATGCGGTGGACTTGGTGCACCATACCTTGACATGTGATACAGTACGTCACAAGGGAGAATTTGAGGCGTTCCTTCTGGCAACTGCAAGGCCGTGCAACCAGTTCTTCCCTCCCGACACTTGTGTGTTCATCATCTACGACCCACATGTGAGAGCACGTCTATGAGAACATGCCGAAGGAACACACCCCAGGATTCACCACAAGGCACTCCCGTCCTACTCACCATTTCTCAATCCTACCGAGATAACACACAGTGGGTTCAAAGCAGCTGTCAAACAAGACCTTGTACGACCACGATGGTAGCGGAGATTTGGTGACCGTGAAGCAGCACGCCGGGCCGAGATGAATATGCAACAGTGGTGGACGGTGCAACCTCATCCAGCAAGTTGGACACAACAACATCGATGCCATCTCCCAAGAGAAATGTAACCAAAGGTACCATCATGCCAGGCCTACATGGCGAGATGCTTGGCACGCCAACCCATAGGTGGCTGAATATCAACTTCAGAACTGTGTGGACATGGTGGATCACACATGATGATGAATATGAATATGTAAAATGAAGTTTTAAAAAAAAACCCAGTATGATGATCATGATGAAAAGAAGGGTTTAAATTGAAGATCACATAAAATGTTGAGCAAAAGAAAGATGTTCAGATAAAAAAAAGATGATCATGATAATGATGAAATTAAAGATGAAAAGTGAAATTGACATTCAATGATTAAATTGACAAAATCACTCTTGCATAATTATATGTATGTGTATTACGAAATTGAATGCACAGTTGTGGAAATCGATAGCTCGAAAACGAAACTGAAAATGCTTTTAAGTGCTTACCCCGTCCATCGCACTAATTTGAATGCACAAATGTGGAAATTCATGCCCAAACACGAAATTGAATGCTTATATCTGAATTTGAACTTTGTAACCATTAATTTGAGTGCCTGAAAGCGAATTTGAAAACAATAAATATTAAATCGATTGACAAAAGTCACTCCACTGCTTCAAACACACGAATTTGAATGCACATGAAACGAAAATGGATGACGATTTTACGAAATTGGCCGGGAAAACCAGTAGTCGTCGTCGTAGTAGTGGTAGTAGTGGTAATTGGTGGTGAATATAAGCTGCTGTTGTCATTGATGTTTGTATAAAGTAGTATTGTTGCTGGTGTATCCTAGTACTATAGTAGGTAGTACTTGGTAGTGTATAGTTGTTGTCGCTGGTGTAAAGTTGCTGTTGTTGTTGATTGATGTTAATGTATAATAGTAATAGTATTTGTTGTTTATGGTGGTGCATCGTTGTAGTAGTACTAGTAGTACTATTAGTAGTAGCGGTAGTAGTAGTAGTAGTAGCAATTGCTATCGGTTGTGTACAATAGTAGTAGTAGTAGCAACAGCAGCAGTAGCAGGAGTGGTATATAGTAGTTGTTGTTGGTGGTGTATATTTGTTGGTGTTGTTGTTGGTTGTTTATATTTGCTGCTGTTGCTGTTGATGTAAGTGTAAAGTAGTAGAAGTAGTAGTAGTTGTTGGTGATGTATATACTCATAACTTGTTGTTTGTAATGTATAGTTTCTGTCGAAACCGCATTAAAAATCACGATTTTTCAATGCAGTTTCGAGACGTTGAATTACAATCAAAATGTTGATAAGAAAATTCTGCATACTTTGCATTTAAAAGAAACATATTTCGTAAAAAAAATTCTTGAGTTATATATTTAAAAGTGTAAACGGGTGGATTACTTTTTGGTTGAGTATAGTAGGAGTAGTAGTAATGTGTATTAATATTTGGTAGTATTCGTGCTATTTCTGTCCAGGACAGGTAGTCCATGTGGACCCCCCCCCCCTCCCCCACCAAGAACGGTTTGTCCTTATTAGTATTCCCTTGGTGTTCAGGGTTCCTTGAAATGGGGGCTACGGTTCTAGATGTACAGTCAAGACAGTATGTGGCCGAGGGGAGTTTTCAAAAGGTTGATAGAAAGTTGTCCTAGAATGGAATAATAGTATTAAATATT
>CM046852.1:19369402-19434402 GCA_025618425.1 Heliocidaris tuberculata | reverse complement strand
CCTTTCACGTAAAAGGAAGAAAGAGAAATACAGCTTTTTTTCTTGTAAACATTCCTAAGAATTTATGAGTGCACCTATTCACCAACAGATCGGAATAATCCCTCCCATGATATATCTTGAAGGTACGAATTCATATCCAAATTCCAAACGTGTTTGTTGTACGTGTTGTAACTATAATCCATTATTATTGTAAGGCCTATATCTGAAAAGTGATTGCTATCTATGCATGGTAACGGTTTATGTAATTGTGGAAAGTGGAAAGTAAAGTTGTAGAATTATGAATGGATCCATCCTGAAATACTTCCAAACACACAACAAACGTTTATTGAAAACCATTGTAATTATTAGGCGTGTTACGGGAGAATGTTTTTTTCTTTATCATGATTTTCCTTTTCCCTTTTTTGTAGCTCAAATATTTAATTCAAAACTTATGCCTATGAATTATCATGTACATTTTCTCACCCTTCTATCCAGAAAAACTCAAAATTCAAAACTTGAGAGTGACTGAAGTATCGGGAAGATCCATCACAGTAAATTGGATAAGACCGTCTGCCGAGTTTGATTTTTACTATGTGTACTTCTCATCCGATGATGATGAATTTTGGTATGAACCTGTCAATCCAAACTCGACCTTCTATACCTGCAGCAATCTAACTTGTGAAACAGACTACAACATTTCAGTAGGAACAGTCACTCGAAACCGGAAATGTCCTCCAGCTACAATTACAGCACAAACTCGTAAGTGGATCCGATGTTAGCCTATGTTTACATTTTACAACGTAATGGAACCCGTTTCTCATTCCAACTGTAGTAATGACACCACTTCAGTAACATTCGAGTCTTCGTTATGTTTTCCTTTAACTTTCCTTAAACGGTGAAACAATGGATTCAAGGTCAGCAGGGTGTCAGGAGATCATAACCAGTCCATTGTATATTCACAGCACCGACAGCCATGTATTTGACTGTCTCTCAGTACACTTTTTCTCCCAAATATGATATTTACATTATACAAGTAAGCCATGTTACGAATTGGAAAATTGAATTTATTTGGACGATGACATTTGAGATATAATATTCGAAAGTGCGTGTACATTCGTATGTGACGGGAATGGGGCGTATAAACCGACCTTTTTATCATGTATTATATATACTAGGGACGAAACGAGTGATTGTCTTTAAGATTAGTGGTATTATCTCTCATGAAGGGTCATTAAATTTTGGATGATTCTTGGGCACTATGAATCAAATTTTGAAAATGTTCTACAGCGCATTAAAAGTCATTCTTATTTGATTAATATTGAGACTTTTCAATATGAAATGATGTAACGCATAACTGTACTTTTAATACACACAATGTTTGTTGTAAATCGTCTGCATAACAATAATAATCATGCTCATTCAATAAATTATAAACGTGAATTAGCATTAAGATTTTCTCTCCTATCCAGAAAACTTGGCAGTAGAAAACCTGACAGTCATCGAAGAAACGGGGACCTCCATCAAAGTAAACTGGACAAGACCCTCTGAAGACTTTGATTTTTACGATGTGACCTGCTCTTCCGATGATGAATTTTGGTGTGAACGTATCAATCCAAACTGGACTAACTATACCTGCAGCAATCTAACTTGTGGCAGAAACTACACAATAACAGTAGGAACGGTTATTCGAAACAGGACTTGTACTCCAGCTAAAATTAGAGCACGAACTGGTAAGTGGATTCAATATTTTTATTTTCCTTTGATAAATCATGCATAAAATTATCAAACTACATTCGAGTTGGATAAATTCACACTGAAAATCTTCAATCAATGTGAGAATGCCTTCTATTGCGTTGTTGACTATTTAAAAAAATGTTTTGTATATAGTGCTCTAAATTCTTTAAAACTAATGGTCATTTTAGAAAGAGATAAATCCGCCCCTCTCAAAGATCCTTACGGCGCTTGGCCGTTTCGCCTCTTTAAATACATGAAATCCTGGCTCATGGTACAAATGTGTATGCCCATTCAACCACTTCACCACCACGTTAGAATATTATATGTCCAATGTCATCGCCACATGAAATCAATCCCATTTCAAATTAACAACTAAAGTTGCTTTATATAATTTTATTACCTAAAAAGGAGACCCAACCTTGTTCTTTTCGTTACTTATTTTCCCACTCATCGTATAAACTGCTCTTTCTCTTGCAGCAACCAAGACAACAATGTCTCCCGCTAGTTCACCTTCTACCATTTCAACTGATGATACATCTACCACATCTACAATTATTTCACCTTCTACCACTCCAAGTAATGTTACATCTACCACGTCTACCACTAGTTCCACTTCTACCACTTCAACTGATAGTACATCTCCAATGTCTACCACTATTTTACCTTCTACCACTTCAACTGATAGTACATCCACAATGTCGACCACTGGTTCATCTTCGACCACTTCAACTGATGGTACATCTACCATGTCTACCACTACTTCACCTTCTACCACTTCAACTGATAGTACACATACCATATCTACTTTACCTTCTAGCACTTCAACTGATGGTACGTCTACCATGTCTACCACTAGATCATCTTCTACCACTTCAACGGATGGTACATCTACCATGTCTACAATTACTTTACCTTCTACCACTTCAACTGATGGTATATCTACCATGTCTACCACTACTTCACCTTATACTTATTCCACTGATGGTATATCTACCATGTCTACCACTAGTTTACCTTCTACCACTTCAACTGATGGTACACCTACCGTGTTAATGTCAAGGCGAAATCCCTTTAGAAGGATACTTTGACAATAATTTTATTTTCAAAGCAATAAACGATATTTGTGTTTACTCTGTATATTTTTATCGCCTGTGTGCCCTCATCAGTGTTCACAGTGAAAGCACTATGGTATATTGGTGAAGTTTCTTATCTCATATAAGAGGTCCTGGGTTCGGTGCTTACATCATTCATGTCCTTGGTCAAAGGGTTTTAATCACAGTTGACCCTCTCGACCCAGGTGCATTAAATGGGTACCCTGCAATGCTGGGGTAATATTAATTGCTGGGCTTTTAGGTAGAGCAGTATTATTACCACCATATTATGATTATCACTGATTTGTGTCAGGGCAGTGGGTTGAAAATTCATGTCTCTCAACATGTACAAGTCCTGACCATGTACCAATTTTATGTTTTAGTTGATGTTTCATATTCGATTTTAGTAACTGCATCCGACGTTTGCTTCGTCAACGACGAAACATGTAACTGCACGTCTCCTCCTGAGCCAATACCACAGAGACCTGTATTCTGTTCTCTCGGTAAATATGTTAACCTTTATGTATGGATATACGTACGATGCGTTTTCAAGTTACAACTACGGGGGTGGCCAAATTCAGTCAGATGTCTAAATGCATCGTGGGGTCCTTGTGGTATATCAAAACGTGGAAGTCGACATAAGATATTAAATGATGCAGACTTGTTAGTTGTAACCAAACAAAGGGATCATAATCCAAAAACGTATCAACCTTTCACGTAAAAGGAAGAAAGAGATATACAGCTTTTTTTTTCTTGTAAACATTCCTAAGAATTTTGTGTAATGTTTTTAAAGTTCTCTATATACAATAAATAAGAATGTACGTTTTTAGAGAGACATTTCCGCCCTCTCAGTAACTCTTACCGCACATTTTCGTTTCGCCTCCAGTTGATACATAAATTTCCCCTAAAATTCGGGTGCGCCCCCACCCCACCCCCGTCATAAATGAGTGCACCTATTCACCAACAGATCGGAATAATCCCTCCCATGATATATCTAGAAGGTACGAATTCATATCCAAATTCCAAACATGTTTGTTGTACGTGTTGTAACTATAATCCATTATTATTGTAAGGCCTATATCTGAAAAGTGATTGCTATCTATACATGGTAATGGTTTATATAATTTTGGAAAGTGGAAAGTAAAGTTGTAGAATTATGAACGGGTCCATCCTGAAATACTTCCAAACACACAACAAACGTTTTATTGAAAACCATTGTAATTATTAGGCGTGTTACGGGAGAATTTTTTTTTTGTATCATGATTTTCCTTTTCCCTTTTTTGTAGCTCAAATATTTAATTCAAACTTATGCCTATGAATTATCATGTACATTTTCTCACCCTTCTATCCAGAAAAACTCAAAATTCAAAACTTGAGAGTGACTGAAGTATCGGGAAGATCCATCACAGTAAATTGGATAAGACCGTCTGCCGAGTTTGATTTTTACTATGTGTACTTCTCATCCGATGATGATGAATTTTGGTATGAACCTGTCAATCCAAACTCGACCTTCTATACCTGCAGCAATCTAACTTGTGAAACAGACTACAACATTTCAGTAGGAACAGTCACTCGAAACCGGAAATGTCCTCCAGCTACAATTATAGCAAAAACTCGTAAGTGGATCCGATGTTAGCCTATGTTTACATTTTACAACGTAATGGAACCCGTTTCTCATTCCAACTGTAGTAATGACACCACTTCAGTAACATTCGAGTCTTCGTTATGTTTTCCTTTAACTTTCCTTAAACGGTGAAACAATGGATTCAAGGTCAGCAGGGTGTCAGGAGATCATAACCAGTCCATTGTATATTCACAGCACCGACAGCCATGTATTTGACTGTCTCTCAGTACACTTTTTCTCCCAAATATGATATTTACATTATACAAGTAAGCCATGTTACGAATTGGAAAATTGAATTTATTTGGACGATGACATTTGAGATATAATATTCGAAAGTGCGTGTACATTCGTATGTGACGGGAATGGGGCGTATAAACCGACCTTTTTATCATGTATTATATACTAGGGACGAAACGAGTGATTGTCTTTAAGATTAGTGGTATTATCTCTCATGAAGGGTCATTAAATTTTGGATGATTCTTGGGCACTATGAATCAAATTTTGAAAATGTTCTACAACGCATTAAAAGTCATTCTTATTTGATTAATATTGAGACTTTTCAATATGAAATGATGTAACGCATAACTGTACTTTTAATACACACAATGTTTGTTGTAATTCGTCTGCATAACAATAATAATCATGCTCATTCAATAAATTATAAACGTGAATTATCATTAAGATTTTCTCTCCTATCCAGAAAGCTTGACAGTAGAAAACCTGACAGTCATCGAAGAAACGGGGACCTCCATCAAAGTAAACTGGACAAGACCCTCTGAAGACTTTGATTTTTACGATGTGACCTGCTCATCCGATGATGAATTTTGGTGTGAACGTATCAATCCAAACTGGACCAACTATACCTGCAGCAATCTAACTTGTGACAGAAACTACACAATAACAGTAGGAACGGTTATTCGAAACAGGACTTGTACTCCAGCTAAAATTAGAGCACGAACTGGTAAGTGGATTCAATATTTTTATTTTCCTTTGATAAATCATGCATAAAATTATCAAACTACATTCGAGTTGGATAAATTCACACTGAAAATCTTCGATCAATGTGAGAATGCCTTCTATTGCGTTGTTGAATATTTAAAAAAATGTTTTGTAGTGCTCTAAATTCTTTAAAACTAATGGTCATTTTAGAAAGAGATAAATCCGCCCCTCTCAAAGATCCTTACGGCGCTTGGCCGTTTCGCCTCTTTAAATACATGAAATCCTGGCCCATGGTATAAAAAGATGGGTTATGCCCCCTCCCGTTACAAATATGTATGCCTATTCAACCACTTCATCACCACGTTAGAATATTATATGTCCAATGTTATCGCCACATGAAATCAATCCCATTTCAGATTAACAACTAAAGTTGCTTTATATAATTTTATTACCTAAAAAGGAGACCCACCTTGTTCTTTTCGTTACTTATTTTCCCACTCATCGTATAAACTGCTCTTTCTCTTGCAGCAACCAAGACAACCATGTCTACCACTACTTCACCTTCTACCACTTCATCTGATAGTACATCTACCGTATTAAGCACTAGTTCACCTTCTACCACTTCGACTGATAGCACAACTGCCATGTTTACCACTACTTCACCTTCTACCACTTCTAATGATGGTATATCTACCATGTCTACCACTAGTTCACCGTCTACCACTTCAACTGATAGTACATCTACCGTATTAACCACTAGCTCACCTTCTACCCCTTCAACTGATAGTACATCTACCGTATTAAGCACTAGTTCACCTTCTACCACTTCAACTGATGGTACATCTACCATGTCGACCACTACTTCACCTTCTATCACTTCTAATGATGGTATATCTACCATGTCTACCACTAGTTCACCGTCTACCACTTCAACTAATGGCACATCTAGCATGTCTACCACTAGTTCACCATCTACCACTTCAACTGAAGGTACATCTAGCATGTCTACCATTAGTTTACCTTCTACCACTTCAACTGAAGGTACATCTACCATGTCTACAACTATTTCACCATTCACAATGGATGGTATTATATAATCATGAGTAACTGTAAAATTGGTGTTCTTCAATGACCTAAAATGAGGTTTACACCATTCTGAAGAATTTCACAAGATTTCTAAGATTCTGTGTCTTATCAATTCTTCAGTCAATGCGTTTTGGCATTTTTTAAAAATAGGCACATAAAAGCCAGTTTAATAGATATTTTGGAACCTGAAAGTTTCAAATTTCAAATCGATATATCTGATTACACTTACATGAAAACTGATATCCCTTACTGTGCTGACTTTCCTAATCAAAAATGTGACTGGCAGCTGCTTTGGGCCACGCCCCGTCTATGGAAACGGGGAAGTGTCAAGTCCTTGACTACTACCAGATATGTTATTCCACTCGTGTCGGTGCGGAAACCACTTTCGTTCCGTAAGCATGGGCTTAATCATTTTCGCAAAGGAGAATTAGAGAATACGATTATTGTGTGTGTTAGTGAGGTGGGCCAGGGCTGGTCACATTTGTCTGATGAGGATAACAAGATTTTCCATTAATTGTAACGCTAGAGTTTCCCTATTATCAACAAGAAATTGGCAATTTCTGATCACGGCTGTCGGGGGGGGGGGGGGGGGGCTGGACTAGCCTTTACTATTGGTTGCTGTATACAGTATTCAAAATTTCATGGGAGACGCGTCTTCCCGTCTCCCCCACCCCCCCCCCCCGATCGTCGCCCATGTACAAAACATTATTATTATTGATGTGGAATGAACATTCTCTGCCTGCTGAGGCGTGAAGTATTCTAATATTCTGTTTCGATTGTTTCGGCTTCTACTCAATCCAAGTTTAAATGAAGGGTTAATTCCCGTTTTATTTGGTGTTTCTTTTTGCAGCAATCACTACGACCATGCTTCCCACTAGTTCACCTTCTACCTCACCAACTGGAGGTACATCTACCATGTCTACCACTACTTCAGCTTCTATCACTTCAACTGAAGGTACATCTACCATGTCTACCACTATTTCACCTTCTACCACTTCAACTGAAGGTACATCTACCATGTCTACCACTAGTTCACCTTCTACAACTTCAACTGGAGGTACATCTACCATGTCTACCACTACTTCACCTTCTATCACTTCAACTGAAGGGACATCTACCATGTCTACCACTATTTCACCCTCTACCACTTCAACTGATGGTACATCTACCATGTCTACCTCCACTTCACCCACTACCACTTCAACTGATGGTACATCTACCATGTCTACCTCTACTTCACCTTCTGCCATTTCAACCGATAGTACATCTACCATGTCTACCACTATTTCACCCTCTACCACTTCAAATGATGGTACATCTACCATGTCTACCACTAGTTCACCTTCTATCACTTCAACTGAAGGTACATCTGCCATGTCTACTACTATTTCACCCTCTACCATTTCAACTGATGGTACATCTACCATGTCTACCACTATTTCACCTTCTACCACTTCAATTGATGGTGTACCTACCATGTCTACCATAACTGCACGCTCTACCACTTCAACTGATGGCACATCTAGCATGTCTACCACTAGTTCACCTTCTACCACTGGAACTGATGGTATATCTACCTTGTCTACCACTAGTTCACCTTCTACCACTTCAACCGAAGGTACACCCACCAGGTCTACCACTATTTTTACCATTCATAGTGGTTGGTTTGATATAATCATGAGTACATGTAACTGTAAAATTATTGCCCGTCAATGACCTAAAATGAGGTTTATAAAATTTTGAAGAATGTCACACGTTTTGTCAGATTCGGTTTCTTACCAATTCTTAAATCAATTTATATGGGCATTTTTTCTTAGATGGGCACCTAAAAGTCAGTTTAATAGATTTATTGGAATATGAAAGTTTTATATTTCAAATCGATATATCTGATTACACTTACATGAAAATTGATATCCCTTACTAAGTAGAAATGGGTACCCTAGTATAACCATTTAAAAATGGGCACGGCGGACCGTAGGGGCCGAATTTTAGGTGGCCAACTATCCAAGTTTGTTTATAACAAATCAATCTACCCGTGTCCCTAATTTGGTGGTGTAAAATATAGTGTCTTACCATTGTTCAAATCCATGCATTTGGGGCCCCTCTTTTTTTTTAAAGAAAAGAGGCTACGAAAACAGGGAAGCGTTAAGTCCTTGACTACTACCATATATATATGTTATTCCATTCGTATCGATGCGGAAACCACTTCCATTCCATAAGCATGGGGTTAATCATTTTCACAAAGAATTAGAGACTACAATTATTGTGTGTGTTAGTGAGGCGGGCTGGCCATTAAGGGCTGGTCACATTTGTCTGATGACACTACTTCACCTTCTACCACTTCAACTGAAGGTACATCTACCATGTCTACCACTACTTCACCTTCTACCACTTCAACTGAAGGTACATCTACCATGTCTACCACTACTTCACCTTCTATCACTTCAACTGAAGGTACATCTACCATGTCTACCACTATTTCACCTTCTACCACTTCAACTGAACGTACATCTACCATGTCTACCACTAGTTCACCTTCTACAACTTCAACTGATGGTACATCTACCATGTCTACCACTACTTCACCTTCTATCACTTCAACTGAAGGTACATCTACCATGTCTACCACTATTTCACCCTCTACCACTTCAACTGATGGTACATCTACCATGTCTACCTCCACTTTACCTTCTACCACTTCAATTGATGGTGTACCTACCATGTCTACCATAATTGCACGCTCTACCACTTCAACTGATGGCACATCTAGCATGTCTACCACTAGTTCACCTTCTACCACTGGAACTGATGGTATATCTACCTTGTTTACCACTAGTTCACCTTCTACCACTTCAACTGAAGGTACATCTGTCAGGTCTACCACTATTTTTACCATTCATAGTGGATGGTTTGATATAATCATGAGTAACTGTAAAATTATTGTTCGTCAATGACCTAAAATGAGGTTTATAACATTTTGAAGAATTTCACACGTTTTGTCAGATTCGGCGTCTTACCAATTCTTAAACCAATTTATATGGGCATTTTTTCTTAGATGGGCACCTAAAAGTCAGTTTAATAGATTTATTGGAATATGAAAGTTTTATATTTCAAATCGATATATCTGATTACACTTACATGAAAATTGATATCCCTTACTAAGTAGAAATGGGTACCCTAGTATAACCATTTAGGGCTGGCGTCCACTAGAGCGCCGACATCATTAGGAAGGGTTGCGGAAGCAAATTTTGTCATTTCGGCATTCGTTCCGCGTCAGACGCGGAAAAATTATGCAAATTATTGTTTCCTGAGACATTATTAAGAATGTCAACACATTGACTGCAGTCAGTCCTAGGAGCGTCCTAGGAATCATTCAGGAATGTCCCGAAATGCCGCGGAAAATGCTGATCGTGGCAGGACAGTGCGGACACATCTAGGATCACACCAGGAGTGGTAAAATTACGGACAAGGACAATCCTGAAACATTCTGCGTGGCTTCCGCTTGCCTTCGCGAAGCTTCCGGCACGGCGGAAGCTTTCAGGAGCGTTTCCGGAGAATGCGGAAGTGTTAAAGAAAGGCAGGATGTCCTGACGATGTCCGGACGACAATGCGGACAAGTTGCCGAAGGTGTCAGGAAGTTCATTTCCGCGTCCAAATTTTGGTCGAGACCAAAATTTGGACGCGGAAATTTTGCTCTCTCCTGAAGGTGCGGAAACGCTGGGAAGTGTTCAGGAATGGTGAAGACAGTGAACGGAGCCTTTCAAGAATATGCGGAGAGCTTGCTGAATGAATGCGGAATGACTAATCTTGCATTCCGCGTCTTGTCCGCGCCCTAGTGGACGCCTAGTCTTAAAAATGGGCACAGCGGACCGTAGGGGCCGAATTTTAGGTGGCCAACTATCCAAGTTTGTTTATAACAAATCAATCTACCCGTGTCTCTAATTTGGTGGTGTAAAATTTAGTGTCTTACCATTGTTCAAGTCCATGCATTTGGGGCCCCTCTTTTTTTTTTAAGAAAAGAGGCTACGAAAACGGGGAAGTGTTAAGTCCTTGACTACTACCATATATGTTATTCCACTCGTGTCGATGCGGAAACCACTTTCGTTCCATAAGCATCGGGGAAATATATCTAATTCCTTATACGTGACACCCCATACAATATATCGACTCGTATATTAAGGTATCATGTAGCCCCCATCCCCCGGCTGCTATCCACTCAAGCATTTTTGCTTATGATAGCTGGCCCCTGCATTTATCTCGATTTATTGACTTACACCCATAATTTCAATATTATCTAAGTATATATATTCTTTTTGTAATTCAGTTGTCACACATTATTTGTATCAATTCTGATTTGTATCATTATTGTATACAATGTTTGTATTTGATTTCTTAATAAATGCAGAAACATCTGCTTTAAAAAAAAATGGGGTTAATCATTTTCGCAAAGAATTAGAGACTACAATTATTGTGTGAGTTAGTGAGGTGGGCCGGTCATTAAGGGCTGGTCACATTTGTCTGATGACACTACTTCACCTTCTACCACTTCAACTGAAGGTACATCTACCATGTCTACCACTAGTTCACCTTCTACAACTTCAACTGAAGGTACATCTACCATGTCTACCACTACTTCACCTTCTGTCACTTTAACCGATAGTACATCTACCATGTCTACCACTTTTTCACCCTCTGCCACTTCAACTGATGGCACATCAACCATGTCTACCTCAACTTCACCTTCTACCATTTCAACTGGTGGTATATCTACCATGTCTAACATAATTGCACCCTCTACCACTTCAACTGATGCTACATCTACCTTGTCTACCATAAGTTCACCTTCTACCACTTTAAATGGTGGTGTACTTACCATGTCTACCATAATTGCACCCTCTACCACTTCAACTGATGGCACATCTAGCATGTCTACCACTAGTTCACCTTCTACCACTTCAGCTGAAGGTACATTTACCATGGCTACCACTATTTTTACCATTAATACTGGATGGTTTGATATAATCATGAGTAACTGCAAAATTTTTGTTCGTCAATGACCTAAAATGAGGTTTATAACATTTTGAAGAATTTCACACGTTTTGTAAGATTCGGTGTCTTACCAATACTTAAATCAATTTACATGGGCATTTTTTTCTTAGATGGGTACCTAAAGTCAGTTTAATAGATTTTTTGGAATATGAAAGTTTTATATTTCAAATCGATATATCTGATTACACTTACATGAAAATTGATATCCCTTACTAAGTAGAAATGGGTACCCTAGTATAACCATTTAAAAATGGGCACAGCGGACCTCAGGGGCCGAATTTTAGGTGGCCAACTATCCAAGTTTGTTTATAACAAATCAATCTACCCGTGTTTCTAATTTGGTGGTGTAAAATATAGTGTCTTACCATTGTTCAAATCCATGCATTTGGGGCCCCTCTTTTTTTTTCAAGAAAAGAGGCTACGAAAACGGGGAAGCGTTAAGTCCTTGACTACTACCATATATGTCATTCCACTCGTGTCGATGCGGAAACCACTTTCGTTCCATAAGCATGGGGTTAATCATTTTCGCAAAGAATGAGAGACTACAATTATTGTGTGTGTTAGTGAGGCGGGCTGGCCATTAAGGGCTGGTCACATTTGTCTGATGACACTACTTCCCCTTCTACCACTTCAACTGAAGGTACATCTACCATGTCTACCAATATTTCACCTTCTACCACTTCAACTGAAGGTACATCTACCAAGTCTACCACTAGTTCACCTTCTACAACTTCAACTGGAGGTACATCTACCATGTCTACCACTACTTCACCTTCTACTTCAACTGAAGGTACATCTACCATGTCTACCACTATTTCACCCTCTACCACTTCAACTGATGGTACATCTACCATGCCTCCCACTATTTCACCTTCTACCACTCAAATTGATGGTACATCTACCATGCCTTCCACTATTTCACCTTCTACCATTTCAACTGATGGTACCTCTACCATGTCTAACACTATTTCACCTTCTACCACTCAAACTGATGGTACCTCTACCATGTCTACCGCTATTTCACCTTCTACCACTCAAACTGATGGTGACTCTACCATGCCTCCCACTATTTCACCTGCTACCACTCAAACTGACGGTACATCTACCATGCCTCCCACGATTTCACCTTCTACCATTTCAACTGATGGTTCCTCTACTACGCCTCCCACTATTTCATCTGCTACCACTCAAACTGACGGTACCTCTACTATGCCTCCCACATTTTCACCTTCTACCATTTCAACTGATGGTTCCTCTACTACGCCTCCCACATTTTCACCTACCATTTCAACTGATGGTACCTCTACCATGCCTCCCACTATTTCACCTTCTACCACTCAAACTGATGGTATATCTACCATGCCTTCAACTATTTCACCTGTTACCACTCAAACTGATGGTACATCTACCATGCCTCCCACGATTTCACCTTCTACCATTTCAACTGATGGTACCTCTACTATGCCTCCCACATTTTCACCTTCTACCATTTCAACTGATGGTACCTCTACCATGCCTCCCACTATTTCACCTTCTACCACTCAAACTGATGGTACCTCTACCATGTCTACCGCTATTTCACCTTCTACCACTCAAACTGATGATACCTCTACCATGTCAACCGCTATTTCACCTTCTACCACTCAAACTGATGGTACCTCTACCATGCCTCCCACTATTTCACCTGCTACCACTCAAACTGACGGTACATCTACCATGCCTCCCACGATTTCACCTTCTACCATTTCAACTGATGGTACCTCTACTATGCCTCCCACATTTTCACCTTCTACCATTTCAAATGATGGTACCTCTACCATGCCTCCCACTATTTCACCTTCTACCACTCAAACTGATGGTATATCTACCATGCCTCCCACTATTTCACCTGCTACCACTCAAACTGATGGTACATCTACCATGCCTCCCACGATTTCACCTTCTACCATTTCAACTGATGGTTCCTCTACTATGCCTCCCACATTTTCACCTTCTTCCATTTCAACTGATGGTACCTCTACCATGCCTCCCACTATTTCACCTTCTACCACTCAAACTGATGGTATATCTACCATGCCTCCCACTATTTCACCTGCTACCACTCAAACTGATGGTACATCTCCCATGCCTCCCACGATTTCACCTTCTACCATTTCAACTGATGGTACCTATAGCTCTACCATGCCTCCCACTATTTCACCTTCTACCACTCAAATTGATGGTACCTCTACCATGCCTCCCACTATTTCACCTTCTACCACTCAAACTGATGGAACCTCTACCATGTCTACCGCTATTTCACCTTCTACCACTCAAACTGATGGTACCTCTACCATGCCTCCCACTATTTCACCTGCTACCACTCAAACTGACGGTACATCTACCATGCCTCCCACGATTTCACCTTCTACCATTTCAACTGATGGTACCTCTACTATGCCTCCCACATTTTCACCTTCTACCATTTCAAATGATGGTACCTCTACCATGCCTCCCACTATTTCACCTTCTACCACTCAAACTGATGGTATATCTACCATGCCTCCCACTATTTCACCTGCTACCACTCAAACTGATGGTACATCTACCATGCCTCCCACGATTTCACCTTCTACCATTTCAACTGATGGTACCTATAGCTCTACCATGCCTCCCACTATTTCACCTTCTACCACTCAAATTGATGGTACATCTACCATGCCTTCCACTTTTTCACCATCTACCATTTCAACTGATGGTACCTCTACCATGCCTCCCATTATTTCACCTTCTACCACTCAAACTGATGGTATATCTACCATGCCTCCCACTATTTCACCTGCTACCACTCAAACTGACGGTACCTCTACTACGCCTCCCACATTTTCACCTTCTACCATTTCGACTGATGGTACCTCTACCATGCCTCCCACTATTTCACCTTCTACCACTCAAACTGATGGTACCTCTACCATGTCTACCGCTATTTCACCTTCTACCACTCAAACTGATGGTACCTCTACCATGTCTACCGCTATTTCACCTTCTACCACTCAAACTGATGGTACCTCTACCATGACTCCCACTATTTCACCTGCTACCACTCAAACTGACGGTACATCTACCATGCCTCCCACGATTTCACCTTCTACCATTTCAACTGATGGTACCTCTACTATGCCTCCCACATTTTCACCTTCTACCATTTCAACTGATGGTACCTCTACCATACCTCCCACTATTTCACCTTCTACCACTCAAACTGATGGTATATCTACCATGCCTCCCACTATTTCACCTGCTGCCACTCAAACTGATGGTACATCTACCATGCCTCCCACTATTTCACCTTCTACCATTTCAACTGATGGTACCTATATCTCTACCATGCCTCCCACTATTTCACCTTCTACCTCTCAAATTGATGGTACATCTACCATGCCTTCCACTTTTTCACCTTCTACCATTTCAACTGATGGTACCTCTACCATGCCTCCCACTATTTCACCTTCTACCACTCAAACTGGTGGTATATCTACCAAACCTCCCACTATTTCACCTGCTACCACTCAAACTGACGGTACATCTACCATGCCTCCCACGATTTCACCTTCTACCATTTCAACTGATGGTACCTCTACTATGCCTCCCACATTTTCACCTTCTACCATTTCAACTGATGGTACCTCTTCCATGCCTCCCACTATTTCACCTTTTACCACTCAAACTGATGGTATATCTACCATGCCTCCCACTATTTCACCTGCTACCACTCAAACTGATGGTACATCTACCATGCCTCCCACGATTTCACCTTTTACCATTTCAACTGATGGTACCTATAGCTCTACCATGCCTCCCACTATTTCACCTTCTACCACTCAAATTGATGGTACATCTACCATGCCTTCCACTATTTTACCTTCTACCATTTCAACGGATGGTACCTCTACCATGACTACCACTATTTCACCTTCTACCACTCAAACTGATAGTAAATCTTCCATGTCTACGACTATTTCACCTTCTACCACTCAAACTGATGGTACCTCTACCATGCCTTCCACTATTTCACCTCCTTCCACTCAAACTGATGGTACCTCTACCATGCCTTCCACTATTTCACCTTCTACCACTCATACTGATGATACATCGGATACTCGTAGCACTACAACGAGTGATTCAACAACCGCATCTACTACTACTTCAGCAGGTGATTTAAATACCAATACTCCTTTTTGTTCACCTACCTCACTTAATGTATACATAAAGGGTGGTTAAACTTGCATTTTTAAGGCGTAATATCGTCAGAGATTAAGTGTATGATCTGAGAGAGACCTGTTTCTGCGCATGCGTCAACTACGTTACAGCATGCAAAATGGCGACTCACCGAGTCCAGTTTTTGGAAGTGTTTTTCCTCAAACATCTTCGGAATCGTCCTCATAGTAGCGTTACTTTTACGATCCTTCGACGAATTATTCTTTGTAACCTCTATCAAACATCTTTTCGGTGGATATAGAAGGCCGTGTTTCATGGAGAAATCAACGTACAAATCGTCCGTTGATAAAACCACTTTATGTGGTACCACCGCAACGGCAGCCGCTACTCAGGCCGCCACGGGCGGGGGTCAGCCAGCGGCGCAGCCCGGTACTACTTCTGCGGAGGAGCGGAGTGACAATCCTGCTAAGGCCTGCTCGACCGGTTCCGTCAGTAAAATTGGCAAGTACAAAGAAATCTCAAGATGTTCTTGCTCGTATGAATAAACCTGAGGACCTTATGTCCCAAGTCCTACAGGCTCTATCACCACGGGTGGAAAATCCTCCTCAACTACCTAATGTTAGAGCTAGTACAGTGATCGCCACAGGCGAGGAATTTTACCAACTACTAGCTCATCTCAACCACCTGTTGATGTAACTCCTGTGGGTCATACCGTGATTTGTGGTCAACCAGACCTCTCAGATATTTGTGATTCACCGGACCTAGACGAGTTAGAGTCGGGTCAGATTGACGACAGAGAAGCAGCGGACTGTGATTTCCACGATGAAATGTTTGTCCCGCCTATCGCAGCAAAGTTTGCCCACTCTACTCATATCAGTGAACCCATCGACAACATACCTCTTTAGCAACCAGCTAGAGCAGAAAGTGCATGTAGACACAGCTGCGAGGTACCTTCTGCCAATTGCAGATTTCTTGATGCACCAAATGTCAACCCATCTATCTGGGATAACCTGCCAACTTACACTAAGACCCAAGATCTGAGACTGCAAAAAGTGCAGAAATCTCTAACACGCGGGCTAAATTTCTTTGTACACACATTTTCCTCAGCGGAAATTACTGAAAGTCAGCAGGATGCGTTAGCACTTATGTGCAATGCTAATTTTGATATAAACTGCCTGAGGAAGGAGTTCATAATACCTCACCTGAACGCTCGTTATAGGCATCTTTGTAAACCTACCATGCCAACCACTGACTTGCTTTTTGGAAACTTGAGCAAACAAGTAAAAGAGCTCAGCGAGGAACAGAAGGATACTGCAGGGGTGACAAAAGGCCCTAGTACATCTCACCCTCATCAGCATAACTTTCAGAATAACCCCTACAGTCGGGGATCAGGACAGAGCACACGCAAGTCCAGCACTTCTGCCCCTGGAACAAGCACACAACTTTCCAAGGAAAAGAAGAGCTGCACTGGCTACGGAAACACGGCCACCATCAGACGATTCTGATTTGCCTTTTTTTTTAGGCCAGTGATCCCGGTAGCACGATCGAGAGGCTCCGCCTTTCGACATCCAATAGAACCAGAGGCAGCAGAAACATTGCAACCTGCCCACAAGCCAACTTACTTGCCCGAGTTCTAGGACCACTGTTCTAGGAGACCGACTGAAGGAAATTTATGAAAATTGGCTCGAACTTACCTTAGATTGCTCCATTCTGAATGTAAGGATATAAAATTGAGTTTCATAGTGCGAAGTTATACCACCTTCACGAAATTATCCCCCTTTCACATTCAAGTGTAGTGTGGAGGAAGAAATTTGGGGAGCAAAGTTATTGAACAGCAATGCAATTTTTCATGCAAAATTCCTTCCTTGCTTCAGTCGACCTCCAAGACGCCTATTATTCATCTGCTCTTCCAAATGCTTTAATCTTATCTTCATGTTGTTTCTTTTACAGGGAATCCCACAACAGAGGACCTTCCTACCACTTCAACTCATGGTACATCTATCATATCTACCAGCAGCTCACCTTCTACCTCTCCAAAAGATGATACATCTACCACGTCAGCCACTGGTTCACCTTCTACAACTGTAACTGCTGATATACCTACCATGTCAGGAACAAATTCACCTTCTCCCAGTACAAGTGATTCAGTGACCACTTCTTATTCTGCAACACCTAGTATACCCGCTACCAGTACAACAAGGGATTCAACGGCGCCGCCTCCTGCTACTTCACCAAGTTCACCTGCTCTCTCTACAACGGATGACATGACTACCACGACTATCACTAGTACACCTACTCCAATTACAACAGGTAAGTTTTCTTTTTCATTTATTTAAGGTAGACATTTAGGTGGTGAATTCAAACTTTTAATTTCGTCAGATTTTTTCTCAAATGAATAGATGGATTTTACTTTAGGTACAGTCGCACTCTTGATTTTTTTTCATAATATTCTTTATTATCCATATCACACATCTAAACGGTGGTTTTTACAAACTTATATTCCCTTGTATTTAGTGCTAACCGGGCTAAGAGAGGAATATGTCTTCTATTCCTCTCCAAAATCCTGTGCACTTTACTTGTTGTAAAAACAGGAAAATATTCTACAGATATTGCCTGCCTAGAGGTTTAATATACCATTTCATTTCCCCAACGAAGTTATATTTTTCCCAAGCGCTGAGGGAAAATATTGCCCCGAGGGAAAAATATAACTTGGGGGGGGGGGGGGGGGGTGAAGTGTTATTTATTAAAGCGACACACCAGGCAATATCTTTTATATTATATAGTCTATATATTACGCCATAATAATTTTTAGATCTAGATCGAAATACTGAAATTGACTTACCTCTTAATATTCTTGATAAACTGAGAAGAGACTCCTGCTTATATATCAAAGTAGATGCAACAACACACTTGAAACGTTAACTTGGTAAATGATCAAAACTTCCAAATAACTGTTAGAAAAACTGTTTGAAAACTTAAAACCGTTGAAACGAATGATGCTAAATAATAGTCCACAGGAGAACGTATGCACATAGTTCGGTTGGATTGTAGTTAGGCTAATTATAAATGTTGACAGTACAATTGTAAAAATTGTACACATGTTTCATGCTCCTGTCAACGTCCAGTTTGTTAGATACAACATTTAGAGTCTGACTTTGCGGTGACTGATGAGGTTTAAGCCGACTGAGAAGAACTGGGTCCTGGATCTGAACCTGGATTAACGCAGACTTTAAGAGGCATAGCCGGACTGCATGGAGGCCTACGGCTAGAAGCTGCAGTGTTACTGCTACTTCCATCTGTTGTGAATTTATCCGACAGGCACAGACTCATATTTCTTTCTTTTTTTTTTTTTACTCTTCAACATGGGCGTAGTGCTTGATACTGCTCTCTGACTTATGCCCTGAAACAGTCATGATGTGTCTTGCTGCAAATCCTTCCTCATCAAGAGTATGAATTGTAGTAGCCCTAAGACAGTGATTAGTGTGGATTCTCGATGTTTTAGCCTCTCGAGAAATTGCCTGCATTTTTGCACCAAGTGTATTTTCCCCTACAGGTACATTATTCTACCACACCTGTCCATCACCTTGAACAATTGTCTTAGGACGCTGCCAAAATGCATCATTAGCGGGACTGAGATGAGAAATGTACGTACAATATAATGCTATACAGGGCAATCTGCTCGTTGAGTTTCATACATCAGTACAGTACATCTGTACATATTTCCGGACTGACTACGTGAGTCATCAAGGGACTTACCACGATTATTTTTTTGTTAGTTTATATCACAAGCAAAGCAGACGAATCTCTGATTTTGAAGAATCCGAAGTCTGTTTTAGCGAGGTTGCGCAAATTTTCCCTGCCTCTATTGCATAGATGAAGCATGATGTCAACAAAGTCTTTGTTTTGCAGTCCCTGTAGAGCGTTCACATCTAACACTTCAGAGGATTTTATTTTTACAAAGTCTTCCCTAGAAATGGGATCTTTGTGAGTGACGGATCCCTTGCCAGCTACTTTTAGTTGCACTAGCATAGCATGAAACATTTCATTAGCTTGTTAAATTTTGCATCATTCACAATGTCAAATGACCTAACTCTATTGAAATGTTTTTGGAGTCGGTATCGTAGCGTTATCGTCGATCCTTTGGCGTGAAGTTCACCGTTCGTTCTCCTTACCTCGGCGTAGAATGTGCGAAAAAACTTGTTGAGCTCCGGTGCTGTAAAATCTTCAATATCTCTAATTGATAATCATTTTGCCTCGCAATACTGACAAAATATTCAACGGATGAGTTCACTATACTTCTTTTGTACAAAGGGAGTCCTACATGTCGATTCTGTCCAATTCCTGCTCGTCGAGGGACTGAAACCGACTAGCGGGGGAAGTCGCCATGACTGTATTCGTTCGAACGAAGTTTAAAATTCACGAGCTAGATATCGATCGCGACTGCAGCTGCGCTGTAAAAAAAATTACAGCTAGCGCTGACTATGCAGTGAGTCAAAAACTAAATATAACATCGGCAATCCTTGCAGCTCTAGTCACGTGATGGCATTTAGACCAATCACTTATTCGTATCTATATAGACTATATAATATAGTCTTGTATTTTCCCTGTTGGTGCAGCGCGCGCAGTTGCTGGCCCAGGCCCAGTGTGATGAGAACATTTGAATTTGTTAACCAAACGAGCAAATGGCAGACTGCACTGAGAGGAGATTTGCGAATTTTGACGAGAAGGAATTTTATAAAATTATACATTTGTTCAGGAATCGATAGATATCTAAAATCTGTACATTCAGAAATTATCGATATTATCATGGATGTGAACTCACTAATCTACTAATGCGAATGTAGCGTTTAAAGCAGGAACAATAATAATTATAAAAAAAAAAATAGCCAGAGCTCGTTGAATTACAGAGAGAGTCGAGACAACGGAAATCGCTTCTGATTGGTTTGTATTTCACAAAGTTCCGAATAGTTCCCTCCCATAAGCAGGGTTCCCACTTAGCCGAGTTGTACTGGCGAGTTCTGGCGAGCTATGGCGAGTTGCCTAAAAGGGGTACTCGCAATAACTCGCGTAACTTGTAACTGTTGTAACTCGGGATAACTCGCAACAACTCGCGACAACTCGACACGGCTCGGCGTAACTCGTTGCAACTCTGCACTACTCTCCCTGAAGTCGCGAGCAGTTCCAAAATTTTTGAACTTGTTGAAAATTTTCACTGACTCGTTGTAACTCGAGATGAACTCACTTAAACTCGCTTAAACTCGTAATATACTCGGATCACTCGTAACGAGCTCGCGCGGAACTCTTCATAACTCGTAATAACTCGCCACCTTCAAGTATACGCGAGTGCTACTCGAGTTTCCGAGAGCAGAGTGCGAGCACGGCGATTGCGCTGCGAGTCATGCCGAGTTTCCCACGAGATTAGCGCGAGTTTAGATCGAGTACGGCGACTTACAGCGAGTTTCCATCGATCTACGTGAGTTTCCCATGAGCATAAACAGAGTGCAGGGCGAGCATGGCAAGCGCACCATGATTTGCCCCCTGGCCTTTAAAAATGCAGTGATTTTTATTTTTCTAGAACTATATTGTTAAATATCTTTAAGAACGTATTTTTATTCAACTTTAAACGCATATGCAAATACAACTATAGGTTATCGCCTCGGCTCATGGGTGTCAATCGGAGGTGGGAGGGGGGGGGGGGGGGGGGGGAACAGGGGATATATCCCCCAACTTCAGGTTGGGGTGGCCTCTCCCAGTAAGTTGCCGTTAAAGATTACAGGGTGCACCTCGGGGGGTTCACAAACTACAAGCAATTGATTTTTAGTGGATCCCTCATTTCCAGAATTTAATTATTTATCTTAACAAATCATTTCAATGATTTTTATATGTTAATTCATGTAAAAAATCAATTATGTATATATCTTAATTTCATATCGTTTGTATAATTATAGCAATATCATTATATTTTCCTTTTTTTCTGTTGGAAATAAATGAACATGAATTTGAATTTGAATTTGATTAAAAAGGGGGGGGGGGAAGAAAAACGGGAAGAAATGGAAAAGAAGTAAGAAAACATAAGGAAAAACCTGGAAGCTCTAGCTCGCTTTGCTTGCTTGCATTTCGCCGGTTAATCTTTGAAAGAA
The DNA here is from genome assembly GCA_025618425.1 of Heliocidaris tuberculata. Classification (NCBI taxonomy): domain Eukaryota; kingdom Metazoa; phylum Echinodermata; class Echinoidea; order Camarodonta; family Echinometridae; genus Heliocidaris; species Heliocidaris tuberculata. The sequence goes on along the minus strand of CM046852.1, from coordinate 19,412,563 downwards.
ATTTTTTTTGCGTCTCGTGTCTTTCCGTTTAACGTCTTGTCTTTCTGTCTCACGTGAAATTATTCTTGTAGTCATAAAATGTATCATAAATTTAAATGAGTCGAGTACCAACATGAACAATTTAACCCAAAGTAAATAAATTTTCAGGAGATTACCAATAGCCTATTGATATCACCTCAAATATGAGAAAGGAAGTTGCCGCTAAAATGTACATAACTATAAAATGAAGTAGCAGTACACTATAACCTGTTCTCATATACTGAAAGGAATGGAATTTTGTTTCAATATAGATTTTTCTGGCTTCCACGCCATGCTCGCTTGTAAAATCTACCAACAAAATACTCTTTTGGCAAGAAGCATGCATTTTATTTTTTCATACATATTAAGTTTTAGGCGTAAAAGTGTAGGTAACAAACTCTCCTGAAAGTATCATATGTCAAACATCTGCACTACCATTTCTCCTTAAAAACACACACCTCCCTTCGGCTCCTTTACTTATCGGAGTTGGCTATACATAGGTAAAAATACTCCCTTTTTGTACATTTGCTTATGTAACAGTTTTTTTGTTTTTTGTTTTTTTTTTGCTACTCCATTTAACTTTTCTCCACATGAAATGACAAATTTTTTGGTCTTACGTTCAATAAAAAAAGTGTGCAGGGCAAAACATCCAAGATGATCGCTGTTTTCCCTAAAAATCACATCATTTTTTTTTTCCTTATGTATGTCATTCTTCGTATATTCTTTTCGCTTTGGCAACTGGCATTATAGTCGTAACAATTAAGCCTTTAAATTGCGAGTCTATACAGTTTGTTGTTGTTTTATACACCAAAATTGAAACGAAATAGAAAGGTGTGTCATTACTTTTCTTCTTTTGTAGATATAGTTTTATTTACTAGTTTTTAGAAATTACAAGCTATGTTTGAAATTATTCGAAGGATCCACATTACAAGTCCTGCTTTTTACTAGATCCCTTAATTTCCACTCACGACTTGTTCTTAAAAAATAAGACTATGAAACCAAAGATGAAATCCTAGCTAGTTACACTGTGCATATTATTCAAGTCATTAGATTATTGTACAATGATTTATATGTTTGATTTTAACTGCTTTTTTTTGGAAATGGAAATTAATTGAATTGAAATGAATCAAACTGATTTCATTTTAGCCCCCCCCCCAAAAAAAAAGGGGGGGGGGAGAAGATGCATTCCTGTTTCTTTGGTCGTATATCGGAAACTCGTAGAAAGCTCTTATCACTCGTAACAAGATCTTGATAACTCGTTGATAGATCGGTACAAGTCGTATGTAGGTCATCGCAACTCATACCAAACTCGGTGCGACTCTTATTGCACTCGGGTGACTCGTATCGCGCTCGGTTTACTCGTACAGCTGTCGAAGTAAACTCGATGTCGGGTCGTAAGATCACTTATGCATACCTCATAAAATTAGTAAATTTCACGCGAGTTGACGCGAATTGACGCGAGTTCAAGCTCGCGCCAGCTCGCCACAACTCGAGACTCCAACTCGGCTAAGTGGGAACCCTGCTTAGAGATTGCACATGAGAGGTGACTACTTGAAGATAAAAGTTGTTTAATATTTCTAGGATGAGAGACATATTGATATTACATCTGATACTTATTTTTAAACATTTAATTAAATAATAGTCGCTTCAACATTTCTTTGTGTGAAAGAAACTTAAGAGAAAAGTAAATACTAACATACTACATATAACATTCCCTGATATTAGAATTAGGTGCTGGAAAGAAGATATTCTTTTCCGTGTTTACACGATTGGTTTTAAAAAATTCATGAGTAAGCCAGTCCGTAATTAGTTCATGGTACAAATGACCCTGAAATGACCCCAATTTGTACGCACTCGAGCATTATTTTGTTTTGATGGACGCGCTACTTGTTTTACATGTAAAATCATATAGGTATGCGCATCGCGTACAAAGTGTACAAAGTGACAGTGTATAGGGTATAAAGGTTAATTGTACTCGGTACAAATGACCTTTATCTGCATATGCACGAATTGTAATTACTAAATTTTTCCCCTCATCCTTTCTCTCATTCCCCCCCCCCCCCTAAACTTCCTCGCTTTTATTCTCTTTCCCTTTTCTCTCTTTTTGGGGGTTGCCATTAGAGGGGACCTTGATCGTTTCGGTCCACCTTTGGATCCACCTTTAAATTGTCCATTTCATATAATGTGATGTAAAATTCAAATCAAATATTGAATTGAAGATAAATAATATATATATATATATATGAAACATATATTGACTGCTAACTTTTGGGACACGGTTTAGACTGTGGCCCTCTGTCTAGAAACTGCACTGTGACCCTGGAGTTCATTTTAGGTATAGCTCAGTTTCGAGATCTCGTTTCGAGTTCATTGCCCCTCAAAGCACTCCATTAAAAAAAAAAAAAAATTAGTTTCTGTTAGAACATTAAAAAGTCTTTATTATTGAGCTGATGTTAACGTAGAAATAGCTTCAAATGGGCGATGAATATGGATTTGTGATCCACTTTCAAAATTTTATATTTTGAACAAATTCCAGCTGTAATTTAGTGTAGATAAACTCTCTAAATTATAAAGAAAATACAATTTTTTCCCCCAAGTCGTTACACACTTATTCTGTTCTTTCCTAGGAAATCATCAGCAACGTTGAATCCAAGTAATATACTGAGATATCCTTTGTGTAGGGTACTGTTCAGAATATTTCTGTTGGCTTTCTTTGTTTACAAAAATTTAGTAAACGTGACGTACGAAACCAATGTGACTGGAAACGGGACCCTTCCGTCTACTACCGTTCCATTTACTACCGTTCAAGCTACCACTGTTCCGGAGATTATAGCTCGTAGGAAACGTGCAGATATCCCCACAGGGTCATCTGTGGTACAAGACTTGCTGGATTCAGTAAGTGTGAATTTTGTAATTTCTCCATTTAAAAAAAGAAATGATTTTGAGAAATGTTCTACTCAAATGTATATTTACGTTTTTAAAGTTGAAAATGGTGTATAAATAAAATATTATCGGTTTAATCGGTCATCGAGACAATGGAAGGCATGTCATAAAGATCATGAAGATTGACAAAAATAAGTTTGATCTTTTTATTTACTGATAAAACAAGATAGATATTTTTGGATCTTGAGTTCTTGACACAGTTTTTTTTTTTGTTGTTGTGTTTTTTTTACCAGCAAGAGAGAAAAAAATTACTTACATCCGGATCGAACCACGCATTTCAAAAATCTATCGAAGGTTTTCTTTTATTTTTAACTGTAAATATAGAATGAAGGAGATATTTACACAAAAGTCTTTGACAGAAGTTTTGGTCGCTCGGTTCAATCGAAGGATGACTGTTTTCGCTCTCTGATTGGTCAATATTTTCTTCGATCCATTAAAAAAAAACTATCTTAAATATAATGGGACAAAAAAGGGGACTTTGGGATTGGTTTTGGCGGCAAGTGTCAGTATATATATATATATATATATATATATATATATATGTGTGTTTTTAAAGCCACTGTTTAGTGAAATCGAATAACTGAACCATCAAATTCATCTTTCCTTATCCATCCCCTGTCCAAAAGATCGTGGATGCTATCAACAGAATTCCAGCAGTAATTGATACAAACGGAAGAGCCCTGTCAGCAAATGACGACGTTGCTGATGTCATCATGGTCATAGCAGCAAATATCTTACTGGACGTTACCTTCCAGGGAGATATTTCAATTCAAGAGTTGACATCCCTCGTGATGGATGCAATGAACGACATTCCAGGAGTCGACGTGCTAAGTGAGAAAAGAAATCAGTGCAGTATTGTACCGGATAGTTTTGAAAGTACACAGTCATGATAGTAGGGAGTATTGAGAACCAACATTTTGCTACATTTATCTCTATTTGAACGAATTGAAAATATTATTTGTATACGGTATTAAGTAAACATTATTCACATAGATAAAACAGTTCACATAAATATCCATTCATTGTGGAAATACCTACCAGTCCAGTCTGGCCTTGAGGCCATGCTTCGTAGGCTTTAGCCGTTATTCGTTTTGATATACGACTCAAACAAGTATGCATTGCTAACGTTTAATGAAACAAGTTTAACTCGAACGTTTTGAATGTTTTTGACCCGCAGGTTTTGGGCTGCTCACTGACCCATGTTCAATAGACAATCCCTGTCAAAATAGTGGTACTTGTGCTGCGGTTGAAACCGGCTCTGCAGTCGTCTCCTGCACGTGAGTTTATTAGTCGGGCTGTCAAGTACAGACCACCTTTTGTTTTTGTTAGATTTTTCGTTATTTTTCATTTCTACCCAGTTTTTTTTTATGAGGACAATATCTCTAATATGGCTTGTTCAAATATATTCAAATTTGGTACAATGGTAGTAAATTTTTTAGTCATTGTACCGTGACGTCGTCTAGGTGCCATTTTGTAAAAATCCGACATAACCCTGCAATGGAAAGTCGTAACATAACGGTCAATCCGAAGCACGAGATAATTCGTTTCCGTTTATTCAGGCGTATGGACATGATGCATGAGCAGTTGATGCTTGCATAAATGAACGATGCATGGGGTTGTTCCAATTTTCGATTTTGTCGCGTATAATAGCTCATTTTGCATTATTTTAATCGCATTTCTAAGATGAGATTCTGAAGTTGCTTGGTCAATATACCAATATCCTGTTCATGCGGTTTCGGGGACGGATATTTGAGCTTGCAAATTAGCAACATGATATTTTTTTTGTTTGTTTTTGTTTTTGTTTTTGGATGAATTGCTCCATTTATCACCATTGAATAACTCTTGCGTCAACAAAATTTCATTATCTGTAGAAAGTGTAGATTTTCTTCTCCTTAATGGTGGCAAAATTCAATAATACTAAGGCATACCAGGATCAGGAACACGGAAAAACCATGTGTATGTCGATTAAAACAATTTGAAATAGCGAAAACTTCCCCATGTACCTCCTTTTAATGTATTCTCTGTGAGATCTCAACTCACACAAAGTTTCTTTCTTGCTGGTCGAGCATTCTGTCTTAAGCCGAACTAGGAAAATTGCCATCATCTCGATATACATGTATACAAAGGCCTCTAGCTTTTGCTTATTTTGTTGTAAATAGCATTGAATGAAAAATACAGCAAGTGTTAAAACAATTTCCAAAACCAAATATCTCTGCATGATTATCTTTGAGTGCGCGTAATTATGTTAATTAGGATAACGCGCCATTACAATCAATTTACGCTCACTACGCACCCAACGTTTGACCGCTGGGTAGAGATATAAAAGAGGAAAGTGAGAAAAACACGATAAAAACTACTTTCAAAAAATAAACTCAAGGGCAATTTCAAAGGCCTATTGTACTGCCCATAGATATCAGGTTCGGATTACGTAATACGCCATTGTAATGTTCGCACATTTCTAAAGGTGATAGACGGGGCTATTGAAATTGTCTTGTGTTTATTTTACTTTATTTTATAAAGAAGTTTTTATCGTTTTGAAACAAAGTTACTCATAAAACCACCCCTTTTTTAATGGTGGAGATTCAACAATATCAGAGATAAAACAATTTTCAGAAGACCGCCCCTGGTCTCTTAAGCGAGGCAGCCCGTCCATATATATATACAAACAAATCTTGCAATTTCGATCCTGCTTAAATTTATTAAAGTGGTTATTTCATGTTAAAACCAAAATATTTTGTATTTTTATGGTTAATCGCTCTCGAAAATTTCTAAGAAAATAGGATTTCAGATTTAGATTTTATTTTATTACATTTTCATTTTTCAAAGTATATAACAATAAGTATTATGAATCTGACAATATTCAAAATAATTGACAACACAACTTAGTGCATAAACATTTTTCGATCATTACAAGCAAAACAAAGTGCATTAAAGTTTGAGTTGTGAGAGAAAAAAAAGTAACATCAATGAAGACTACTTAAGATTAATTTTATGAAAATGAGAATGAAAACAGAGACCAGCTTAGAAGCAAAGCTTGTAGAAGCGCTGGTCCCTGGCAAAAAGATGAAGCATGAATACAGTACATAAAAAGAACTAGACTGGGCAATCATGCATAAAATGCCCAATAAAAGGGAAAAAAGAAGAAGACAGATACATGGCCTTGGAAAGCAAACAAATTATAGACATAACACACTTGCTATAGAAGAGAAAGCACTGAGAAATATTGTAAACACAAAAAGCTGGAAATAGTAATAGGAAAATAGTAAAGTTTTAAAGAAGTAAACTTTACAAAAGACGGAACAAGAATGACAAAGTGACAGGTGGGGGTTAGGACGGGAGGGTGGGAAAGGGACAAGATCTTGAAGGTTTCATTTCGTCTTTAGATTTTGCTACACAGGTAAACAACTGTCGTCATCAGGATCACTGAGGGATCAATGTTCATAAAAAGCAATTAGTGATTTTTTCAATTTACGTTTGAACGTACTTAAACTTATACTGTCTCGTATATTTAAAGGGAGGGAATTCCAAAATTTAGGAGCAGTAAATGAAAAAGTATTCTGGGTTAATGCTGTACGAGTTCTTGGCAAGTGATACAGATTTATTTGTCTAGTGGGATAATGATGGATTTCGTTATTTACTGTAAATATATTATTGAAGACAGTGGGCAATTCGTGGTTATGATACTGAAACATAAGTACAGCAAGATTGAGGCGATAAATATCATAAATTTTTAGTACATTATTAGAGTGAAACAGACCATCTGTGTGGTGGCGATAATTAACATTACTTATAATTCGCATAGCCTTTTTCTGTAATAAAAAAACTCTGTCTAACAGGCATGCCGCACTGTTTCCCCATGCTAATATTCCATAATTAAGATATGGTAAAACCAGTGTGGAGTATAGTGATAAAAGAATATTTGGCGGAAAAGACCATTTGAGTTTATCAATCATACCAATGTTTCTGGATATCAATTTACATACATTATCAATATGATGCTTCCATGAAAGTTTATTATCTATTATTGTGCCTAGAAATTTTGTTTCAATCACCTTCTGATAATACTTAATGTGGTCTAAGATCAATTTTAGACATGTTTCAGGCCATTTTAAAAAAAATTAACAATTTTCCGCGCGTGCGCGCGCGGAAATGACATTAAGTGCTCAATACAGCATACAAATGACTAATCTTTGACTGTTTTAACATTTTAATTAATCCTTAAATTAAAGCACACTAATGACTTATCTTTGACTGTTTTTAGGATTTTAATTAATCCTGTACCATTTGTAGAACATCTTTGACGCACGCGTACGCGCATGCGCGCGCAAATTGTTAAAATGCCTAAAATGGACTAAGATAGACTGTGCATGTGTTATAGGGCACTGATATTATAATTAAATTTGTTATAGGGCACTGACATGATATATGAATTCAGCTAAAATTCAACGCGGGCGTAAAATTAGTCCACTGCCTGAAATGTTTTCATTGAGCGCTCCGTGATATGCACTATACCTACCCTAGACGTTGATGGCGTGTTAGCCTCGCACATATATTTTAGTCTGTTTTCGGATAAAGTCGCGGTCTGTGCATACGTGATTGTAGTAGCCGGCTTGCGTGCGATAGGTTTTGTATGGGTCTCACATTAAAAAAAAGAAGAAACGGCCAGAATCTGGACTAGCGTAAAATCGGAAAATGCTCCAAATGGTCTAGGATCAAGTTTGCGCGTCAAGTACCTAATGTGCCTTTTACAGCTTGAAAATGACTAATCTTTGACTGGAACAGTTTAATTTATTCTATATGATGTGAAAAGTATTTTCTTGAATTAGCAAACTGTAAAAGTGCCTAAAATGGACTAAAATAATCATTTCGACATATTATTTTAGTATTAAATAGAAAATCGATAAGAAGCTTTCTATGTATTTGAAGTTCATGTATTATACCATGCTCATGAAAACTTCTTTAGATTCAATTTTCTTTTTCCCTTTTTTCCCCCTTTTCTTTTACTTCTTACAAGTCCCCCTCTCTTCTATTTCCGTTTCACTTTCTTTCTTCAGTTCCTAAGAGTATTAACATACATGCTTGTATATATAATTCGATGTCTTATTCAGTTACTTACCATTTTTCATTTATAATGTCGAAGCATGAAATTCAAATATGCAACATATTAGTAGTGAATTGAACCAAATTTATAATGGTTTTATTATTAACTGAATCCACCATCAGTGTGGGGAAAAAACACTGTATGTATATTTGTGTATATTTTACGCCTTAATGTGTTGTATTCTGTAATATGTCTTTAATTTGTATGTTATAAAGTCCTGTATATTGTTCCCTAAAAAAAAGTAAGCTGCACTAAATGTATTAATCCTTGAGCATTCCACAGAGTGTATTTGGCGCTATATAAATGGCTGAATTTTCTTAGTATCTCCCCTTCCATATGCATCTTTTGCATGCAAGATATATTCGTTTATCCCAATTTTCTTATCATAGGAGGGGAACTTTCTTCTTATTGCCAAGCTAGCCCCTTTACAATAGGCTCACACACTACCGTGAAATTTCTTTCGAAAGCGAGGGAAGTAAATAATGAGTTAATGGTACAGCACACCACTCAGGCTCCGAAGTGCTTAGAATGCAAACTTTCACTAATCAAAACAGAAAATCCTATTACTCTGTCGCTCCGTTCCCTAGTTTAGTACACTTAAACTTACAATTTAAAAAATCTATGAACCGGTATCACACAGGCAGAGAGGCATCGTCCCCCTGAAATTGACAGTCACCAAAAAAAAAAAAAAAAATAAATAAATAAATAAATGAATAAAATAATCACGATATAAGCTGCCTATCCAGTAGTGTATCCATGATTGTTTTAGGGGGGGGGGGGGAGGGGCTGTCACCCTTGGGAACTGATTGGAGGGGGATTCGTATTTTTCTTCTCGCCAGCCCGCCAAAAGTGGCTTGGAGGGGGGAGTGTATCAGATTTTCTGGGGTCCAGAATTCTCTGACAAGGAAAAAAAAAATTAAAAATTCTGTCAAGAGTTGTCAGCTGGAGTAGTCCTTGGGTACGCTAGTGTGCCTATCCCGTAAGAGAAAAGAGAAAAGGGAGGATATTAAGCTCAGACTTTGATCATTACGGTACTTGTGTGCATAAAAGTGGTCAAAATGCAACTTATATTTTCTTTACATAGCAACTGGCATGCATATTTTAATAATAGACAATTAAAATTCTTTGATAAAAGAGGCTTTAGCTGAATCACAGTTGTGGATTTTTTTCGTTATGCTATTTTTCATATATATCGGTGGTTTTGACACAAAATACTTCTTTTGGATGACTGAGTGTAAGTAACTGACTGTGTTTCTAATTGGACATCTCTGCATTTGTGAGTGCTGTAAACCGTGTCTCTCAATGAACATTTCTTTCCTCTCGAGTGTTTTTGAAAATAGAAATGAAGAGTATCTTCATTCTCGATTGAATTTGTTTTATTTCGTGGTAATATGAATGCTCTTGGTAAAACACTATAACAGGATCATACTCTTCCTGGTCATCATACTGGTCGATTTTATAATCGACTAGTACGCATTAAGTCTCATTTTACGTGGAGTTTCACTGCATTTATTTTTCCCGTATTCCTAATTATACAAAATATATAAAGAAGTACTTACTTTTAAAGTAACTGAAGTATGAGAGCTTTTTCTCACAGGCGAAAATAACACCCGTCAGGACTCGATAGAATCAACAGAGTGTCATTATTCTTCTTTAAAATTTCCAGATGTCCAAGGGGCTATTCGGGGGAAACCTGCGAAGTCATTGTCGATGTTGGTGATGATGTCGATGACAGGCGAACAGCTCTGATCATTGCCCTGCCCATCCTGTTCATCCTTCTTCTAGTGGCCATGGGTTTCCTGGCATTCGCCTACCATCGGCAAAGGTGGATGCGTTATTACCGCAGGGAGAGGACGATGATGTATGGTAGATCACATGAAAAGACGGGTAACTATAGGAAAGCCAGCAACCGAGACAGACGAAGGTCGTTGCGATACCAGCAGAATGGGCCGTTTGTACACGTAAGACTTCACAGATTCATTTCTAAAGTAATACAGCTGATTGGTAGTTTCTTGGTACACCATGCAACTTCCCTTTTTTCTTCTGCGCGCCTCCTTTGTTTATTATGATATTTTGTTTTGATATGAAATAAAGAATCTGAGGAAATACAGAGAATTAAGTAACAAAACGCATTCATTTAGTATTTTTTAGCAATTTCAATGTTATAAAACTCTGTAGTGCACTTAGAAATGAAATTTTATTGGGAAATATTATGTTAACATTGTCGCCACAGCATTTGTTTGTGTTGTCGGAAAACACGTAACCCCTCGTCCTCATGTTAAAGGAAATCTGGAGAGAAAACAAGGAATCAGTTTCTTCAGGGAGGGAAACATGAGGGTCACAAAAAAATTACTGTGCAAATAGTCTGACATTTAGACAAGCTATAGTTTCATGAACAAATACTTATACGAATTTAAACCTTGTAATCTGTTCACAAGAAAAAAAGTATTATAAAAAAATCAATGTCGAACCGTACACGCTGCTGCTTCATACTAAGTAAAGTGATTTCCAATCATATTGAGATTATGGATTGTTTTTCTTCTGAAATATAGAGTCAGGACATTCAATTTTTGTGCTTACTTTACACATTTATGTTGGGAGTTTGAAACACTTTATGGGACTAAAACCTTTTTTAATATAGGTTTTCCCGGTCAATTTCATACTTTTTCCATTCCAATTCATTAACGTGCATTCAAATTCACACAGCGCAGGCCTGCGAAAATATTCGGGCTTTCAAATTCAGAATCCGATCGATCAATGTCATTTATTGACGCTCTTATTTCCTTTCCGTAAAATCAAAAGCACGCATGTGCGTTCAATTTCCAAATGCGAGCATTGCATTTCCTACTGGTGCATTCAAATTCACGCAATAATCACGATGAGCCTGTTTGGGCGTTCCATTTCATTTTCAGGTGATCACTTCCTACTTCGTGCACTCAATTTAGTGGAGAAGACAAGGTAGATTTTTGAGGAAGGGGGTTATGAGGGGGAGAGGGGGACGAGCGCTGGTTGTTTCTTATAAAATGAGCACACATACACAATCCACCCGCACTCCCCCCCCCCCCAACTCACACACGCAAAAATCTTATTTTCATAGGCTTCTATGTAATATCTTTTTAAAAGGTTCTATATTGTGCTGAAGTTGTATCTCCTTACAATGATATCATGTCCTTATATGTTCATGTATTCTTCAATATATCATGCCCTGTATGTTTATGTATTCTTCAGTATATTTTTTTAAATTTTATTTTCAAGAAATTTTATGTGATAAGGCCCAGTCAGCAGTGCATCCAAACAACACAACGACATTTCTATTAAACTTTAGTCCTTGATGACATTACACATAAAAAAGACAACACCCTAACACTCACCACACAGTGCGTCAGTTCAAAGGCCAACTGATAAATATCATGATCTCACTATCTCACAAGAGGAAGCCATAAACAACAAATAAGATGTTTAAAATGTTCATATTGTCAGTTTCAACGAAAACATTTATTGCATAATCCTTTAAGATATTGGACTAAAGCATTAATGTTAAGTATACTTAGCTCAACATGCTCGAAGACCTCTCAAGCTCGAAGACCTCTCAAGAAACACTTCAGTTATGCCAGTCAAAAAGTAAAGTGTTTTGATCATAGTTCAACATAAAATAATCCTCAACGTGAAATGATTGTTCTTTCAACCTACGATTCTTTTAAATTGACTGCACTTATTTAGAACATGGTTGCCTTTTCACGAAAATGAATGACCAACGAGATTCCGTCGCCGGCTTGAAATGAACTTGAATGCTCATTGCTCTAAATGCATGCTCCTATTTCAAATTTGAATGACACAAATGAACAATTGATTGCTTGGATAGTGAATCTGAACGATCGAAGTTTGAATTTGAAAGTCCGATTCAGTGCTGCGAACGTGAAATGCATGAAATTGAATGGTCGGAATATGAACTTCAGTCACAAAGTTATGAAATTTACTCGGAAAACCTATACTACGCATGAACGTTTGGTCTTTGAGCCGTTGTTACCTTTCTAATGTAATGATTTTCCTTGTCCATCGAACGTTTCAGGAATATAATTCGGATGTTAGACGACAGCGGAGTCGAAGTGTTGGCCCAACGCATTCTGGATACATCAACTCGTCGTTCATGCATGAGCTCGACCACCAGGTGGAGATGGGCTGGAGAAGGAATACTTCAAACGTTGGTGAAATGTTCTTCCACGATTCCGAACCTGGGGGACTGTACTACCGCAGGACGGTGGACGATAATGGGTTTTCATATGGACCTCCAACCAGCAGTGGTTACAAGACCAAAGAATCGTACTCAAATGGTCCCTCTAAGAGAATTGGGCACTTTAATAACTACGGTCGAGGTGTCGACACTTATTTCTAACGATTCTGATATAAAGATCATGGAACTATTTTTTTTAAAGGATCGGAACCACCGTCGGGTAGTGGCGTATCCAGCATGGGGTGGATCCGGTGGACATCCCCTCCCCCTCCCCATTCCTGTTTGAAGACCCAACATCCCAAAACCAATGCTACACGTTGCTGCCAAGGTACTTTCCTCGTCCCCTCTGGAGGAGATTCCGCCAACCTGTTTATTTAGCTTAGGGGGGTCGGGGATACGCCACTCTCGTGCCTATTCTTACTGCTGTCATATGCTAGTGACTATTATTATGTTATCATTATTGTGTTTATATCCTGTCTTTCACTTATTATTGTAATCATTGTTGTTGTTGTTTTTGGTTTTTACGGCGCTGTCATTCAAGATATGAATATTTACGCTATCTCAGTTGCTTTGTTAAAAAAAAGCCTTGTTATGACTTAATTATATATTACTTTGTTTTTCTGTAGCAGACAAAACCTTATATATTATATAAGGTATATGTAATCAGTATTGTATTGTGATTATTATGGTTCAGTTATTGTATTTATTTTGAAATTACTAGACTGATATAGAGGCTACTCGCAATGCATGCCGGACAGGTGGAGCAAAAAGGATGTCATCATAGCAAGTTAATGAAATTCATATAAAGAAATGGTGTTAGAGAAGCATGTTCTTTTAGACTGTGCCCGTAGGAGGTCAATTACATGCCGATTTCGATACCTTTTTAAAGGGTACTCCACACCTTACGACCGACCGGGCTATATAGACTAGATTCGGAGAGACATTACATTATAGACATCTACATATAAAAATATAGATTTTACGAGGAATATGTAATATACAAATTGAGTCTGATAGGAATATGTAATATCCAAATTGAGTCTGATAGACTGTGAGTCGCAAATGTCAAGACAACATTCTAAAATGTTCTTATTCATTCATGATTATTTGGCTATTCCAGGGTTTAGGTGTATTTCTTTAGGGGACTGTAAGCTCTTATTCTATCATTAACTTTATAATGATGTTCGTTGCTTAAATTGACGATTATGATTTCTTTTACGATTTATTATAACCTCGTTGTATGCAGCTTTATTGAAAACAATTTTAAAAAAATTGTTATGCATGATTTAGAGAATTTAGAGAATAATAGTAGTGGAGAGTAGTGAACAAAATATTAATCTCAATTTTCCAATGGCTGCTCTCACTTTCTTCGCCACCATCTTGCCTTGTGTTTATAGATTATGAAGTTTATGAAGTATACGCTTTTATTATTCTTCTCCGTGTCTCTGTCTTTCCGTATTACCGTGTATTGTTTTGTTTTCGTACTTCTACGTTTGTTCGTATATGCAGCTGTAACTAGAATATATCATTTTGGAAATATATTTCGTTTCATGGCAGTACTATTTACAATATTCCTGAAATATGTTTTTGTATTGAAATGAAGCTTAATTCTATGAATATTCAGGTGGTGAGTTGTAGAAGTGGAAGTTGTACCTTGTTTATTTCTCGTTAAAAATGCAGAAATACCTCAAATTTAAATGATAATCATATATTATTTTCATAGTTTTATTGACCCATCGTGAACATCAAGATTAGATTTTAAAGAAGTGATATTGAAAATTCACATTTGTTTATGGCATATCAATAATTAAGATAACGGTACTATTGTTTTCTATACTGCATTTCATGAATAATGATTCTAAGTTATAGGATGTGCGAGAACACTGGTCGTTTCCATGAAGAGTGTACAAAAGAGTGAATACGATCTTCATTATCAATAGCTGATCAAAAAGTTTGGAAAAGAGATAACAAACTATATTCGCTACCAGAAATCCTCATTACTTTTACATCTCACCCATGGTCACGTGATGGTCTTGTATTATTCTCCTTTCAAAAATTAAGGTGGTCTTTTACTTCGTTCTCTTCATTCAAGAAAAAACAAACATCAAGGCCAGGGAAATAGTCTCAGGCAGTGACTTTAAACATTAAAAGGTTTGGCCCCGGCGTCGTATAAATAACAAAACGTGAACTTCAGAATGGTTGGCACAAGTAGGGCCTACGTCGCAGCACGTCGTAGTGCCATAAACAAATAATGATTCTAGGACAACTACCCCCTGGACAATTACACCTGGGACAACTACCACGGTGACAACTACCCAAGGGACAATTACCCCCAGGACAATTAATCCCCAGGAAAATTATCCCAGGACAATTACTGGTGGGGGGGGGGGGTAAATTCCTGCGGGTAATCGTCCAGGGGGTAATTGTCCGGGGTGGGTGGGTGGGGGTAATCGTTCTAGGAGATAATTGTCCGGGGGTATTTGTCCGGTGGATAATTGTCCTTAGAGGGGGTAGTTGTCCAGAAGGTAGTTGTCCGGATACGCAAATAATATGGAGGATGATATCATGGCAAGCCGCTAACATATACCAATATTAAAGAGGGCCCAGATTAGAACCCTGTGGTACATCATTTATTACATACTATTGGCAGATAAAGAATTACTTTTGTTATAAACTCTTTTCTGTTTGATGAAAAATTTCTGCAAATGTAATGAAACAAGAGGAAATGAACATTTATCATGCTACACTGTTGCCATACAAAACGTAGGTCTAAAAGATTCCATAAACATATATGTTTATATCAGAAAAGTGAATAAAGGTGCACAACATTTACATCTTTCTAAAACCGAATTGATTTCCAGAGACAATGAATAATTATTGTCAGGTCAGATCATGAGTCTTACAATTATTTTAGTCGTCTTAAAAAATGATGGATATTTTACCAGCACATCACGCGAGGAAACACTTTATTTTGAATAGGCACGAAGAACTGTCATAGGTAAATTATCATAAATCTAACCGGGAATCATATTATGTGACCCGGCACCACAAAACCACCTAAAAGTCGCAATTTTTTTATTTTTTTTAATTTTATCATATTTGGATAGATCAAAGTCTCAGCTTTAAGATTATATATGACTCATTACAACTGAAACTTTCCAACACTTTTAATTTAAAGGAGCTTGTAAGAGCTTGCTGGTATTAATTAGGGAGGAAATGATCTCTAAAGTTGAGGCCTATTCAAGCGCGCAGAGCAAGAAAACAAGAGAGAAAATAAATAGAGAGTGAATCAAAAGGCCATAGTAACTACTATGAATGAATTGTCGGATTGGGTTGATATTTGGTAAGAGTGTTAAACATAGTTTATTCATTGTATTGCCAAGAGTTCAAATTGTGAACTTTAGTCATTCGAAAGTTATTATGATGCAAATGAGAATGGTCTAATGGAGATATTAAGCGCACCTCGGTGGCCTGACACCTAAACTAGACAATGCCTATTCACTCCATTGGGGTGTCTTTCTTTGTTCCCTTGTTACATAATACTGGTTTGTTACCTGTATAGTCCTTCTGTTATCATACATTGAACTTGCAATTTAGCCTATAATTAACTTCAATAGGACCTACTCATTTCTTGTTCACATTGATTAAGCTATGCAATTTGTTTTACATAGAAGTTACATGCTCTTTCCTTGCTCACATGAATAGACTTGTGGTTCAATTTATACCAGACTAACATACTATTTTCTTGTTTACAGAAATAACCTTGTAATTTGCTCTACACTGAACACACATATTCTTTTTCTTGCTCACATTCATCAACTCGCAAATTACTTTGCACTGTACGCACCCTTTTCTCGCTCACATGAAAGAAAGAAAAAGACCCACCCCCCCCCCCCAAAAAAAAAAAAAATGGGAAGAAAAAAATTAAAAATGATGTTTTATAATGTACAAAACTGTCATACTCATTTCTTTATCTTAACTACGGTTTGTTTCTCGAGGGAACGGACCAATCACGGCGCGCTTAGCGCGTTCGTTAGCAACTAAATCCTTTTTCAGATCTGTTTTCGTCATCGAAATGGAACTTAAAACTGCTCTATAATTTGCTTTCTCGACTATTGAAATACTGTAATATCAGTATGATGAGATTGCTGAGAGTTTATTCTTTCTATCAGTTTAAAAATAATTAGGGAAAAGGTAGTATAAGGCCCGTGAGATTGCAGTGATTTTACGAGGGTGAGCGGTACCGATTAAACAAAAATCATACTGGAAGGCGAAGAATTAGGAAGAAATTGAAGCTGTGCGAAAAAAAAAATGGTCTACCAAAACTGTTAAAAACTCATCTTCTACTTTGTTTTAAGCTACCAGATTTTGATATAAGGTACAGAAAAGAACGATCTTTCAGAAAAACCACAAATACCACAATATTTTTTTTTTCAACCCAAATTAGCATTTCAGCTGTTTATACAAAATGACAGCTTGCGACTTTTTGGTGGATTTGACGTGCCGGGTCACATAATTATTTGAAAACGATGCTATCACTGTTCGAGCAAAGTTGTCATGGTATAGGATGAGGTTTAATATGAAGACTGAAGTTTTGGGGCATATTTAGAAGAAAAGTGCACGGGTGCGAAGTAGCCACAACGACAGCAGATTTTGTCCTCGAAACTTGTCACATAGTGTAAGTTGGCTGTCGTTCACAGTTCGTTAGCTATGGTAACAACATGGAGACAGATTGCAAGTGGAAGCAGATTTTATCTCTATCTGCTGGAATTTTGGGGAACTTTTCTTCAAGTTTGCATGAGAGGCTACCACTTTTAAACAAACATCACTCGACGTTTAGAGGTTTTCTTGACGAGAGGATATTATGGAAAAGCGGTGGAGCACTGAAAAACATGAACTACGTGAAAATAAGGAAAATTCGGGAGTAGAAGAATTGGAACATATACTTCAACCTAGAAAGCAAAACTACAGGCGCTTTAGTAAAGCAGACCTTTAATATTCATTTGTCAATAGTGCAGCTTGTGGTAGCATTGAACTCACAACAAATATAATAATGTATATATAAATTTATTACTGTAAACAACCGAACTTTACATAATTATGTCGCACTTTGAAAGTGCCCTTTGGAGCAATAAATATGTGATCTCGTTTGAAGATTTAACGATTGTTAGTTAAAGCAGCAAAAACAGGTTACATTATGTGGGAGAAAAATTCTTCAAATTTTTACACTTTAACTGACGAAATCCAAGAAAATTTCCGGGTAAATTCTTTACAATTTTTTTTCTCTGGTCTATTATCACTCATTGCTGTCTATTCCCTGTCATCGTCAACTTCGGCAACACAGATATATTTTTCAGTTCAACCTTGTTTTAGCATATTACCTCATCACTAGTACAGTCATCGTCGGGACCGGTATAACTACACCGAGGTATAATAATATGGTATAAAAGTTATTTATAATTTGGGAGCCTGTCCCGAAACAGTCACCACATCAAGCCCATAAGATTTGCCACTGCTTAGTTACGTAGACCATCTAATTTTTTTAACCAAAAACGATAAGAACAACTAGTCTGAATAAGGATTATGATGATGATAATAATAGAGGTGTTGTAGTCTAGTGGATAAGTCCCCGGACTGTGAACCACAAGGTGCGGGGTTCGAATCCCTGGCCCAGCACTAGTGTCTTTTGGCAAGACATTGATCTATATATGCCACACTCGACCCAGGTGAGGTAAATGGGTACCTGGCAGGAATTTATTCCTTGAAATGCTAGAGCGCCGTAAGTGCAGCCATGCTAAAGCCATGCTAAAGCCAGGGTAATAATTGTGGAGCGCCAGGAGTGTCAAGTCTGACAGAAATGTGCGCTATACAAGAATCCACTATTATTATTATTATTATAATGATACTTATCATCATAAACGATCAGCATGATAATACTTA
Organism: Heliocidaris tuberculata; assembly: GCA_025618425.1. NCBI lineage: Eukaryota > Metazoa > Echinodermata > Echinoidea > Camarodonta > Echinometridae > Heliocidaris > Heliocidaris tuberculata. Next base: position 19,394,330 of record CM046852.1, on the reverse strand, counting down.
TAAAAAATAAAACCAATGGAAATTATGATGAATACTTTAAAATAAAAACTCAAATTATTAATTGTCATTAAAACATTCAAATACATACCTATAACGTAAAAACAGACAGGTAAAAATACATAAAAATACATGGGCGTAAGGTCAAATGAATTAAAGTAAACTGAGAATGAAACAAAAAAGGAATATGGAGTACCTGTAGAAAGTTTGTTTGAGCTTGTAAGTTTCAGGTGTCCAAAGGAAGCAAACTAATATATCTTATACAAAACCTGTATTTCAACACAATAGTAAATGTCCTGAATTTTGCGCAGGTAAGTGACAACCCCAACCCGCTCCCCTACCTTCACTCTCATGGTAATATTCAATACTTATTCTCATTCCATAGTTGTGCCTAAGGACCCTCGTTATAAAACAATGTATCAATTAGAAAGTATAGTAACAATAAATATAAATCAGTGATGGCATCACCAGCAATAAATGCAAGTTTGTCTGTTCTTTATACTTCCTGTGTCCCCCTTTTGACATTTTGTCGTACACTCTAACAAGTAAAGTGTTAAATCACCATTTAAAATGACCTAGGAGTGACATCGTTTTGAAAATGGTAGACCAACCTTTCAAACATGCTAGATACAACCTTTATACTGCTGGGTCCGGCAAGTTTAATTGTTTTAGCTTACCAGTTTGAAAACACTATCACTCCGCGGCCCTTTTAAATGGTGATTAAACGATTAAATTGTTAGCGTGTACATACTTATAACACCCCCCCCCCTCAATATTTTTTTTTTTTTTTGCCAATAAGACAAGATTTTACAAAGAATCAATCTGAGGAGTCAAATATGGTTTCTTATCAAATCGGGTTAGGAACGCCCAGAAATATTTATGGAACAAGCTATTTTCATTCACTCTTTTTAATTACTAGAAAAATTTTCTACGAATGATGAGCAACATGATTTTCATTAAACATTTTTACATAGTTAATGTATACGTAACACCATCTGAAAAAAAGATTTCTGAGCTACATAAACACATACAAGCCTATTCTCAATCATTCTTTTTATCAATTTCGAACAAAATGAATTGCAAAACATTACATGAAACCATTTGCATATTGTATATATTTAAAAATAAGCAGGTTTAATACATTGTAACAAATATCAAAAGGGCGAAAATGGCTATCTTTCGATACACTTCCTGAAATGTCGTATTGCAGCTGATATATTTGGTCTACGGTCTAAGAAAGGTTTGTCTCTTTTCTTGAAATTAAAAACTATCAATCATAAGAGAAGAAAATGTATTTTCAAATATAATTTTTGCCGGTACCAATGATTTTATACTTGCAGGGAAGTTTTATTTTTTATTTTTCAATTTTTGTTCATAAATGTTATTTGTTCCGGGTCATACGAGAGACCGAACAGTAACTAGCTTATGCATACAGCTTGGATGACGGAACAGGAACTTGTTCATAGACGTAGTTCAAACAGTAGATTCAATCTCCGTGCAATTTTACAAAACACTCATTCACCCTGCAAATAGAGTCTTTTAATGTGTGCATTCCCAAAATAAGTTACAAGAACCTGCAATTTGGTCGTAATACTGGGACCAATTATATATTCATTATCCCAGTACATCCCCTGATAAGTCATAAAGGTTTGTCTCTCTTCTTGAAATTCAAAACTGATCGAGAAAATAGTGTGGAGAAAAATGACAAAAGAACTATAATTAAAAGCTTGTCTGATGAAATTGTTGCTTTTTTGTCTGAGATACATGTACATGTTAATAAATTTCAGGGCACTCTGAGTTAATTGAGTTAAAAGTATTCCACATACATTCACTGGGAGCACAACGGTGAAGAGAGAGACAGAGAGGGGGAGAAAGAGAAAGAGGGAGCGAAAAATGCTGTATGAGGGGAAGACAGGTGGAAAGCGAGTTCTTGAATGATGTAACCGGGTTTCCATTTTCAGCAGGTCCCTTTGATAGGCCCTATTTAGAACAAGAATTGCTTGTTTTTTTCTGTATTGTGTATTCCAATATCTCTCCTGATTGATTAACATTCATTTTACAAACATGACAAAGGTGCCTTGTTACACGTGGAATCCTGATGAAACTTTCACCGCACTGTCTGTTTTCACCCATTGTGATATGTGTGTATTCCCTTTATGTGACTTTTCAGAGAAATCTCAGGGCTTGGAAATATAATGATAAGGTAAAATTTCTTGATTTTGTTTTTGTCAAATTTGATGCTGTCATTTGTCAATGGAAACTGGGAAATATACTTTTACAAAATCGTTCACTCCATACATCAACAAAAGTACACACTTTGAAATTATTCTCCCAAATCATGATTTCCCAATATCATCATGTTTAATTGAAGAAATGTTGAAATATTATTTTTATCAATAAATTTAAATCTCTTTTAAATTCTTATTTGTCATACAAGACGTTGTTTATGGGGTCTTCTCACTTTTAAGGAGAGTAAGAAATTGAAGAAGAAAAAAAAAATGTTCGGGTTCTCCTCCCGTTATTGCATTCAATCTTTCCAACACTCTTCAGGCAAAAATTGAATGCAGATGATTTGTGCAAGAAAGACACTACCTGCAATGGTGGTGGCGGTTGTGGGTTGGGGGCAGTGGCGTATCCAGCGATGGATGAAGCGAATGTAGTGCCTTCTTGAAAGCCCATTAAAAAACAACAAAAAAAAACAGTACAACATGCTTTGCTCATGATGCTTTTACAAGAACGGAGCTGTCCAGATACATTTAACCCCAGGCGTACCCAGGATTTTTTAACAAGGGGGGGGGGGGGACTTTTGTCAACTGTCAATAGTCGCTCAGTGGGGGGGGGGGGGGAGTTATCACATGTTTTCCTCCATAATTCTCTGACAAGCAAACAAGAAAAAAAAAGAAAGAAAGGTATAAGTTCCAACAGATAGATCCGTAATTTTTTCTTCTCGCCAGCCCTCCAAAAGTCGCTCTGTGGGGGGGGGGGGGGGGGGGGGGGGGGTCAGATTTTATGGGAGACCAGAATTCTCTGACAAGCAACAACAAAAAAAACAAAAAAAGGTCTAAAAGGGGGGGGATTTATTTTTTCTGTCAAAAGTTGTCAGGGGGCAGTTTGCCCCCTGCCCCCTCCCTTGGGTATGCTTTCTCAATTTTTTTGACACGCCACTGTGGGTGTGCACTGCTACGTATAGGGTTATAAGGATCAAATGGTTATTCAATTCAGTGATTGATAGTTAACGTAGAACATGCAGTTACTGCCTGATACGCACTTTGCTCAAATTCAAGACTAAGGCATTTTGGCGCAAAAGTTTTGCGAGTTTATACAAATTAAGCCAATACTCACTCAAGCGTAAAATATGGTCAATACTCATAGTGTCATCCGATGAAACAGACCCTCACTTATAATTGTTTAAGAAAAAATCGTATCGATACTGTGAAATTATGATTTTGGAGGTTATTTTGAAAGTGTATCCTTTTTTTGATAATCACTGTATGGAGCTGTCTTTGATTTATGGTGCTTATAAGAGTATTGAGTCATGTTTTTCAGATAATGAGACAGAAGATTTAGATTTTATCAGTGCAAGAGACGAGGAGATAGATTTACTACATACATGCACCCCATTTCTTTGTTTATGTATTTCGCCTTAAGAGTAATGTATATTTGTATTTTGTTCGACGAAAATGACAATAGAGGCAAACGCTCCAAATGAGTGAACAGTGCTGAATTTCTATTCATTAGAACTTCCCGGTAAGTTTGTATTGTCAGTGTTTTCCTCATGTTCAGTCGAGATGTGTGGGCCTTGTATACTCGGCATGAGTAGTCACCAGGAGAATATGTGTGCTCCATTATCAAATACAGTTTTGCATTTATGAATAGCGAACGATAAGAAAGAAAGAAAGATAAAAAGAACGGGTTCGATCGGGGAACAGTTTGCAAACTGTCATAACTAGACGTTCATCTAGAAGCGTGCAAGTTATCATTTGTGCTTGCTGTTGGAATTAACAGACTGGAATATTGGAATAGCATTGATATGTAGCGGAACTAAATATTGGAATATTACATTGTGAGGTACATGAAATAGCACAGAGGTGAGTAAGATAGTACGTAGTAAAGATACTGTTGAAAGCCATAGAAGGGCGTTAATTCAAATCTAGCACAGGGTCAACGCCCTCGGCACGTTTACAGAAGTTGAAGCCGAAGGTAGCCTAAAAGGATATTGGATTGGAAGTATAGGAACAAAAGGGAGGGGGTGCATGAGATTTTTTTCCTGAATTATTTGAAGAAAACCTTACAGACATGGGAGAGGTTTTTCAAAAAACGGGGAGAGAAAGGGGGAATAACATACATCACACATACCATTTTTTTTTTTTTTTTTTTTTTTTTTTCGTTTTGCCACTGGTAAGAGAAATATGTTATTAATATAGAAGGTGTAAATTTACGGCAAGTAATAGGATTATGCCCGAATGCTTGGAGTAAAATTAGCTACTTTTGGAATGTAAACGTTTTAGTATTTGAAAATAAGAAAAAAAAAAATACACATGTGTATTTGCTCGTTTTTTTTCCATGGGCAGTGAAACAAATTGCTTATTCGCTGAACGTATCCCCAGGAAGGGCATGAGATGAGCTTCAATCACATTTGATGTCTTTTTATTTTCCGTATAGTAGGACCAGGATGAAGCTATTATCTCATTTAGCTTTTTCAATATCAAAATAATGAAAAAAGAATAAAAGTAGGCTTTTGTCAGTTAAGCATTTTTATCAATTGCGCAAATTGAACCAGAAGCTACATGTATATATAGGCTTATCTTAATGATGATGATGATAATGAACATACATCTTCTACTACGAGTGCTACTACTACTACTACTACTACTACTACGACGACGACGACGTCTACTACTACTACATCTTCTACTACTACTACTACTACTACTACTACTGCTGCTGCTGCTGCTGCTGCTGCTGCTGCTGCTACTACTACTACTACTACGTATTACTACTACTACATATACTACTACTACTACTACTACTACTACTACTACTACTACTACTACTACTACTACTACTACTTCTACTAATACTACTACTACTAATGCTGCTGCTACTACTACTACTGCTACTTCTCCTACTACTACTACTTCTACTGCTACTACTACTACTAATACTACTACTACTACTACTACTACTACTACTACTACTACTACTACTACTACTGTTATTACTACTACTACTACTACTACTATTACTACTGCTGCTACTACTGCTACTACTACTACTACTGCTGCTGCTGCTGCTACTACTACTACTACTACTACATTTACTACTACCACAAGTACTACTACTGCTACTACTATTACATCTACTACTACTACTTCTACTTCTACTAATACTACTACTACTAATGCTGCTGCTACTACTACTACTACTACTGCTGCTACATCTATTACTACTAATTCTACTACGAGTGCTACTACTACTACTACTACTACTACTATTTCTTCTTCTACTACTACTACTTATACTACTACTACTACTACTATTACTGCTGCTGCTACACTGCTACTACCATAACCACTACTACATGTACTACTACTACTGCTGCTGCTGCTGCTGCTGCTGCTGCTGCTACTACTACAACAACTACTACTACTACTACATCTTCTTCTTCTACTACTACTACTACTACTACTACTACTACTACTACTACTACTACATCCTACTACGAGTGCTACTACTACTACTCCTACTAACACTGTTATTACTACTACTGCTGCTGCTGCTGCTGTTGCTACCACTACAACCACTACTATTACTACTACTACTACTACTCATACTTATAATCATAATATCAATAATAATAGACGGTACTTGCATAGCGCTATATTCTACCACATTTGACATCTGACACCCCGTTTGAAAAACATGTTGTCTTCATAATTTTTTCAGAATATGGTGAGAGTTTTCCTTTTCTCTACAGTGAGTCCCCCCAAAAAAGTTAACAGTTGGAAAAGTCTCCCAAAATAAATATTTCAAAATATTTGTAGGAACTTTTCATACCTGTGGACAGATTGGGGTCTCTTCTATCAAATGACACCAAAATATACGGCAATATTTTGAGCTCGAGTGAGCAAAAGCGACTTTTGCGAAAGGGTGCAAAATCTAGACTTGACAAGTAGTGGTATTTTGTGCTGACTAGTGTTAACAAATTTGTGAACCGTAAAAAGTTGACGGTTGGAAAAAAGTCTCCCTAAGTGAACATTGCGAAATATGTTCATGATATTTTCATACCTATGGATAGCTTAGGGTCTCTCCTATCCAGTGACACCCAAACATCTGACAATATGTTACGCTTGAGTGAGCAAAAGCCATTATTGTGAAATGGTGCAAAATCTATGGCAGACAAAACTTTGTATTGGTTCTGTCTGGTATCAGCAAAGTTTACAGTTTTGAAAAGATTAAGAAACTTTCATATTCTGATCATTAAAAGGCAATTTATGAAAGAATAGGCTTTGTTTTCTGTATGTCTTGACATATCCAATCAAAACTTTATGGGTGACTGAGAAAACCAGCTTGAATCAAAACCTTGCCAAAACTAATATTTCATAACACTCAGTAAAGCAATTAATTGCTCACTGAAACATGAAAATATTGATGAGATACGTAAGGACATACAGAGAACAGAACCTCTTCTTTGATAAATTGTCTATTATTGATCAAATATGAATATTTATAAGCCTTTTCATGACACTCAACTTTGCTGATACCAGCCAGAAGAAATACCAATTCTTGTCAAGTCTGGATTTTGCACTTTTTCATAAAAGTGGTCTTTGCTCACAAAATATCGTCAGATTTTTAGGTGTCATGTAATAGAAGAGATCCTAAGCTATCCACAGGTATGAAATTTTGCTTCAAACATTTTGAAATATTTATTTGGGGAGACTTTTTCTGACTGTTAACTTTTTTGGGGGGAGGGGACGCACTGTATAACTACATTTATAGTATGTTTAATAAAAGGCTTATATTCTTCAAGTGTATCATTATGCACAACCATGTTTACTACTAAATGTAGTACTGTTGAATTTGAAATGTTTACGACCAAAAAATCGTCATATTAATTATATCAGTCGTTCTCAGTTGCTCACGTGTATATAGCTAACTGTAGCTAGGACAGTATAGTTTTCACAATGTAGACATAAGATTTTATGCACATACTTACTGCTTATTGGGCAAATCTAGATAGGTGATTTAAGGAATTTTTGCTGGGGTTTAACATGACATTTTTGGTGTAATAAATTTTCATTGATAGATAATCTTTCTGGAAAGTATACTAATCGGGCTATAAGAACAGTGATAACACTCCTGTATTCTAGAACAACTAACTCCCTGGAATACCACCTTAATACAACTATCCCATTAACCAATCATCCCGAAAATCCTTCCAGGTCCACTACCCCTAGGAGAACTATCCCTAGGACCATAACCCTTTAAAAACTACATATACACCTATAATGTTCACCCACACTGTTTGATATATGTAGTAGTTAATGCCAAACATTACAATTCTTACTGTACTAAGATCTTAACCCTTTCAAGACATTTGACCACATTTTGTGGTTTGGCTCAATAACTTTTGATTCAGAGCTCTAAAAAATATACCAGATGCATGAGTAGAAAGAGCAAAAATTTCTGCACATACTATGTCCATTTTTGTTGCATGACCATATTGTGTTCGATGCCAGGAATTCGAAAAAGGAGATTGGGCTTTAAAATCCTTAAATTGGCAACACATTGAGAGATTCAAAATCATTGTTTTTTATCGAAATTGGCCATTTTTCCAACTTTTCGACAAAGTTTCTATCCATGTATAATGTTTTCAAAGACATTGCATTTTATTAGAACCATGTAGCACTAACAGAAAAATATTATTGTTGCCAATTTGAAGAAAAAAACGTGATCAATTTAGCCCTTAAATAATTCCTGTCCTGAAAGGGTTAAGGACTTAACTATTATGAATATCCTATTGATTCTTGATTCATAAATTTATACATTTTATTATACGATAATTTATATTAATCATCGTTCTGCGATGTTAATTCTGTTAAACTACTTAATGTCTTTATTTTTACCTATTAAGTATTGTATGTTATATTTAAATTTTCCAGTTAACATGTAATATTGTGAATTTTGTTTTTGATCTGAAACTCTGTAAAGCGCATAGAGATTTGTATTATTATGCGCTATACAAATTTGACCTCATAATCATAATAATTATTATTAGTGCAAAGTAAGTTATTCCCTAGGATATTACCCGTATAGGACCATCATCCTCTGACCACTACTCCAAAGGAAATTATCCCTAAGAAAATTACCCCGGATAACTATCCCTAAGGTCATCGTCCCCTAGTGTCTGAGAGGTAATAATTTATAAGGGGGGTATGCCTTCATCTGAAGCTGACAAGGTAGAATAATGGTGTGTACATACAGTTTTCACACCCTTGCAAATCAATACAGTTATAGTTTTGTTTGCAAATTTTGGGGTAATCAGCTGCAAGTATTCTCAAACCACATGATCAAGTTGGGCGTTGGCATTACCGCGCACACTATAATGGGTGATTGCAAGACTACTACATCGAAGCTAATTATAAATATTGTTGAGCAGAATATGGGCACACCTTGTAAATCAATATTTTTTTTTTTCGGAATCATTTCGAGGGGATAAGCTACAGTATTCTCAACCCACATGAATACATTGGGCGTTGGCATTACTACGAACGCTACAATTAGTCTAGTCGGAAAGGGGGGTTCCCGTGTACCATAGAGATACATTTTTTTAACCAACTTTTTTTTATAATTCCTGAATTGTCTAGTTAATGAACTTTTATGTTCCCATTGCCAAATCGTGTCCCATGGGGTTCAAAATCGGCCCTTTTGGCGGCCATCTTGAATTTTTGATGAAATTCCATAATTAGTATATCTTTTGAATTAGACATCATGAATGAACAAATAAAACAGCTTTTGAGGAATGAGGAAGAGTTTCGGAGAGTTAATTTTGTGATTTTAGTAACCTGGATTTCACAAAACATTAAAAAGTGTGAAAAAAGGTGATAAAATTTTCACAAAAAATCGTGCATCCTAACGTCATCTTGTTTTTCAACTAGTAAAAACAATAATAACCTGCTAATTTTTACTAAGATAATTATGTTGAGAGTGATATAATCATGATTTTCATGCATAAATTTACACATATAACTTAAAAATGTACCAGTAAGGTCAGCTAAATGACACCTTTCAGATTAGGAAATACATGCGTTTTTCATGCACAATCGAGGCCCATTGGCTATTGTGTGTGAAACTCCATAGACTTCTGTGTGTTAGAAGCGGCACAGTTGAGGCGCTTTACCAGCATAATTGGTAAGAGTTATACGTTATGTTATGTGAATAAATGCACGGAATTCAATTGATATTTTTAAATATACATTGAGTACTTTGTAGTGCTTGATGTTTTAAACTCAAAGTCAGTAAAATCAATCATTTGAGACCAAATCGAACATAGATACATATTGCAGTGGATTAGGGTAACGATTATGTGCTTGTCTTGACAGTTCTATCTATTTCTCGTGTCACGAGCTTCTCATACATGAAGTTAATGACATCTTTAGTTGGAAAAGTGCCTTTTCCCTTATATTTTGTTTTAGAAATATATACATCATGCAATACAATTTTAGAATAGAGAATCAACAATTTATCAAGTTGATAATGTATTTTTAATTTAAAGATCTTATCCCCCAATACTTGATATTGACAGCAGTTTTCCCAACCATTTTTGTGACTGATGAGTGTTCCATTTGGGTTTGGTTATCAATTATATGTCATGACATTAAAAAAAATTATTATACTGGGAATGAATTAATGAAATCAATTAATAGCGTATACAGTTTTGGAGTAATTGAGATGATTTTCTCAAAATTAACTAAGATGTCAGGTTAGAGACATGTCAAAGGGAAAGAAGATGCAGAGACGGAGAGAGGCAGGGAGAAAACGAGAAGGAAAGTTTAGAGAGGGGGGAGGGTAAGACGGAGAGAGGATGCAGAGGCGGGGAGACAGGGAGAAAAGAGAGATAAAGGACGTGAGAGCGGGGAGAGAAAATTGGAGAGGAGGAGTGAGAAAAGAAGAGAAGGCAAAGTAAGGCAAGACAGGGAAGAAAGGAGAGACGGGGGATGATTGAGAGCAAAAGACAGACAGACAGACAGAGTAAGACAGAGAAACAGACAGACAAGCAGAGAGACGGGTAGAGAAGAGGAGATGGTACAAGGGAGTGGGTGGAAAGGGGAGAGGGGGAGAGAAAGACAGAGAGAGAGAGAGCGCTGAGGGGGAAGGATCAAATTAGTGATGTACAGAGAGGGGATGAAGAGGGAGAGGGGGGGGGGACAGGGAGTGAAAATGGAGACAGAACATATTATTGAGAAAGAAACAGAGTGAGGGAGAGATGGAGAGACACAGGCATGACAGGGAGGAAATGAGGTGGGGATGGATAAAGAGAGGAAGAGAGAGGCATGCAGAGAGAGGGGGACAGACAGACAGACAAATGGGGAGAAAGGGGAGATGGGACAAGGAAGTGGGTGGGAGGGGAGTGAGGAGAGAGAGTGAGAGCAGCGATTTAAGAGAAGGAAGGGAAAGAAGATGGGCAGACGGAGAGAGACAGGGAGGAAATGAGGGAAGGGGAATAGAAAGACAAACAGAGACAGAAAGAAGTGGGTGAGGAGACAAGAGGGCGATGTAGACAGAGAAGGAAGGTCATGAAAGTGGAGAGAGTGGGAGGGGGAGAAGAAGGAGGGCAAAGAGAGACATCGAAGGTACAGACGGGCATGGTTAAGAGATAAGTACAGAGAGAGAGAGAGAGCTGAGGGGAAAGAGAGAACAAACGATAGACAGAGCGAGATAACAGAGAGACAGAGAGAGAAACAGAGAGGGAGAGATGGACAAGGAGAAACATAATTATCGGGTGAAATAGAGGATGGAGTTTAGACAGAAACAGAGATGAGAGAGAGAGATGATGCATGGACAGAAAGACAGAACAAAATACGAAGGAAGAAGGTGGACATGGGGAGACTTGGAAGATAGATAGAAGAAGGGAGGATAGCTATGAACATAAAAGAAGAGTGCGGGAAAGAGAGGCGAAATGGAGAAAGGGAGATAGAGCGCGAAGGAAGAGGGAGGGAGAGGAAGAAGAGAGACAGGGAGTGAGAAATAGAGAGAGGGATCATTGAGAAAGGAAAGGGGAGGAAGTGTGCGAGAGACAAGAACAGAGAAAAAGAGAAAGAAAGAGATAGGGAGGTGGCACGGAAGAGGAGAGATGTAGATACTGCTCATAAAAGGATGATGTCATAATAATACAAAACTTACGCATAATACTCTTAGTACGAGTCATCACAAAAAATCATCATCATCAGTACTATCACGAAAATCAAAGAAAATAATGGGGAAAGAAACATAGGCAGATCATCATTACCAGGATGTTCTAAGCAAACATTTAGCAAACAATTTAGATAAATTAGAAAATTATACAGAATTATAACTATTATGAATATCTTCACCCCAAGTATGTGAAATTACCTATAATGGCGCCGACACCTTATATTCGTGCAACTGTAACCTCATATTCTGGAAGGGAGGTGATTCTACTTGTAACGAAAACCTGGATCATGCACAAACGCTTAACTTTGTGTAACTTTACTTATCCATCTGAAAATGTATTTAATCTTACCATTCGCGTATGTTTTGTTCCTCAGTATCTTTACAAAGTGATACATATACGTTTATGAATCATGAAATTATTCTTTCAACACATTCCAAAATGACATTAAAAAAATAAAGATAATCATTTATGTTCGCTGGTAAATCTATTTTACCAGTGTAAATTCTGGAACCCATACTATCTACCTCTAATTACTACACTCTAAAAAATCAAGTGCTATTTTTAGCACCTCAAGATTTGGAGGCAGCACCTGTAAGGGCACGCATAGGGACTGCACAAATTGTGCTAAAGTAGCACTTGTACATTTTTTTAGAGTGTAATATCAAGGTGTGTTCGATCGCAAGAAGGCATATTTCTATCTTAAACAACGAAATTTTGTTATTCTTAAACCATTCCGTTACGTACAGCATTACTGACACAAATCATATGAACTTTTAAGCATTGATGTAATATGTTTGAACTATATGTCTATGGTTTGAACATGCATGAATCTTACCGATCATATTGGGAGAGTGTTCGAAACGTGCATTCTCTAACAGGCAAACGTTAATCTACTGCAATGTGTATGTATGTTCGATTTGGTCTCAAATGATTAATTTTACTGTCTTTGAATCTAAAACATCAAGCACTACAAAGTATTCAGTGTACACTATTAAAAAAATCAATTAAATTTCATGCATTTATGCCCATAACTCAACATATAACTCTTATCAAACATACTGGTAAAGCGTCTCAACTGTGCCGCTTCTAACACACAGAAGTCTATTGGGTTTCGCACACAATAGCCAATGGGCCTCGATTGTGCATGAAAAACTCATGTATTTCCTAATCTGAGAGGTGTCATTAAGCTGACCATACTGGTTCACTTTTCAGGTAGTTGTTTAAATTTATGCATGAAATTCATGGTAATATCCCTCTCCACATATTTAAGTAAAAATTTGCAGGTTATCATTGTTTTTACTAGTTGAAAAACAAGATGATGTTAGGATTCACGATTTTTAGTGCAAATTTTATCACTTTTTTCACACTTTTTAATGTTTTGTGGAATCCAGTTTACTCAAATCACAAAAATAACTCTCTAAATCGATTACTAAGAAAAGTTGTTTTATTTATTATTGCATGATGTCTAATTCAAAAGATATACTAATTATGGAATTTCATCAAAAATTCAAGATGGCCGCCAAAAGGGCCGATTTTGAACCCCATGGGACACGATTTGGTAGTGGGAACATAAAAATTCATTAACTAGACACTTCAGGCATTATATAAAAAAGTTGGTTTAAAAAATATATCTCGATGGTGCACGGAAACCCCCCTTTCCGACTAGACTAAATGGATGATTGCAAGACAACTACATCGATCTAAGTGTGTATTATGGCTCTCAACGAGGAAATCCCTTTTTAATTACACCCTCCGTTTTAGTATTTGGGTTTTCTATTCGTAATTATTCGAGTGTGAGATTTAGTGACGTCCGGGTTATGCATTTACCATGTTCACAAAGGGGGAAGAATTCATAGTCATGGTACCTCCTTGTACGTGTAGTTTCTAATAGCTCACACAAATATGTAAAGCTCCCCCCCCCCCCCCCTTGTTAGTTGCACTTTGAAAGGGTGTATGACCCGCACTCCAAGTGCTTTTGTGGAATACCTGGGTTTTTGCAAAATCATGAACATGATGATAAAAGAAGGGGGGGCGCAAAAGAGAAAGGAGGTAGGTGTTTTTTTTCATGTGAATATCAAAAAAAAAAAACAAACAAACTATGGATCAATTCATTGGCGTAAATCCCGGGGGATGGGGTATATATACCCCCCACTTTTCGGGGAGAGAGAGGATGGCCAGTACAAATATAACACCCACTTTTCAACGAAGAAATGATTTCTATATCAGTCAGTTAGTGATAAAATTGATAAAATTAATATAAAAGACTGTTATAGTAGTCAGATTTCCTCCTTAAAATGCAATTAAAATGCTAAACATGCTAAAAATATGATTTGAATGTCCCGATATTTCCGATTTTATATATCAAAATCTCTCATCCATGTCCATTACTAACATGTTTTCCATTGATACAAATGGGTATTACATCCCCGCCTCTTTACTGCATAGGCCTAACATGCCTAATAAAACCTGGTATTAACAGTGTAGAAAACAAGCTCAGAAATTTTCACGTCATGGTGAGGACACGAGGAGACTTCTCGGGACTGTACAGCATTCTCCAAAATGACAGTCTATCTAATACATCTTCTACAATATCATGAGTCTTCTTTCAGGATTCAGAATGACGCATCACTATAATTAATAGGCCTCTGATAATTACCAGAGGCCTATTAAAATCTGAAAGGTGATCCTTCTTCCTTGACGACTGTCCTTTTCCTTTGTATTAAAGAAGTGTCCCTTCCCCTGCTATAAGTATCATTTATATCATAACACGTGCCACTTTTCCGATTTTATAATTTCCCCTTTTCTTTCTGATAAGTGCTCCCATTATTTTATTTCTAAAAACGAGCCTCTTCCCTTTTCACCTCTCATAAAAGCCCTAATAAAATCTTTCCTTTTAAATCATTTGCATCAAATGTACTTATTAATCCCTTTCCATAACTGCCTTTTTTCCATCCTCACTCTTCAGATACAAAAATTACTCCCTTTCCATCTGATAAGTGCATCTTCACCTGTGGCAATGGCCTCTATTAAAATTTGAGAGGTGCCCGTTCTAATTTGACAAGTGCCCCTTCCGCCTTCTGCTAAATGACACTTGTCATCTCTGATGAGTGTCCCTTTACACCTCTGATAAGTTCCCCTTAATTCACTTTGACACGAAATCCATAATTACACTTATTCCTTTTGATAAGAGCCCCTTTTCCATTCTCATAAGTGCCTTTTTCACCTCTGGTAAAGTGCCAATATTTATGTGCGACAAATACCACATGTTTCATCCTCTGATAATTGCTCTTTTTAATATGACACATTCCTGCTCCTTTTCTTTTCTGATAAGTGTCATTTTTAATCTTGATAAGGGCCCCTTTTTTTCTTTCTCCATAAGTTGTGCCCCTAATTTATGGCGATTTAGAGCAACTTTACTTAAATTTCGTCAAGGCTCGCTCGCTACGCTCGCTCACATTTATATTTGATATAGTTATGTTACTTATTAGAGATCTTCTCAGTCTCTCATGCCGAGACTGTGTTTACAAACTTTCAGAACTGGGTTTTTCCTCTTTATAAGATATTATTGATCACCAGGCAGGCTTGCTTGCACATTAATATGTAGGTCATCAAACCCAACTGCAAATTTTGATGCTTAAGTAAATTATATTAGAGCATGTAAGAGAAATAAAATTGAAATCCCTATATTTGTAACCACAATGTAGGGTATATATGCCAATGTTTAGAGATGGTATATATTTCCAGTTGTAGGTGCCCTGTTTTTCCAGAAGCCCTTGATTATCGGTGCCCCTAAACTTTGGAAATTTCCGCTCAATATTGCGATCACCCCCCCCCCCCCCCCCACTCCTTAAACCGGAGTTACGCCGTTGGATCAATCGGTCCGAAGTCGAAATAAAGTGGCGTTATGCTTTTGACAAGATATTGCGACTCAGATGTGAAGATTTTTATCAAGTATGTGTCTGAGTAAAGGTTCAGATTTATTCATGTGTAAGGTGCATACAGGAAAAATTACTTCATTAATCCAATTATTATTATGAGAATTATAGATTTTATGCTTACCATTATTATGATGACTAGTTGTAGCACTAAGTATTTGTTATAGTGGTAAAGTTGTCGTAGCTTTCGTCATTTAATAGTTGTATAGAAATGGACAGGTAGAAGAAGAAAAAGTAGTAGTAGCAGCAGCAGTAGAAGTAATAGTTTTTTGTGGTGTAGCCTATAACAGTAGCAGTAGGAGTAATAGTAGTAGTAGGAGTAGTAGTTATTGTTGTTGTTGTTGTATAGTAGCAGTAGTAGTAGTAGTAGCTGCAGCAGCAGCAGCAGCAGCAGCAGCAGCAGCAGTAGAAGTAGTACGGTAGTAGTAATAGTTCTTTGTGATGTAGGCCTATAGTAGTAGTATCAGTAGACTCTTAAATATTGGGCAAATCAATTGGGGTAACCACTAGTTGGTTAAAAATTTACCAATCTCGGAGCTATTTTTAACCAATTCAGCTTAAGTTAGCTTGACCAATATGTGGCAATTATCTTACCTAATAATTAGGCATATATTTACCAACAGTACTTGATAAAATGGGGTTGGGAAAGAGTTGCCCAATTTTTAAACTTCTTCTATCAAGTAGAAGGCAGGTAATGGTTGGCAGGCGCGTAGCCATGGGGTCGGTGGGGGCGGTCGCCGCCCCCAAAAAGGCCAACTAAAAAAAAAGAGGGGGAAGTGAGAGAAAAAAGAGAGAAAAAGTACAAACAAGGAATGATGAAATGTAAGCGATATAAAGAGATTAAAAAATTGAGGGGCGTGATAGACTTTATGTTTTTTGTTTTTTTGTAATAAGTAAGAAATCAATAAAAAAAAAATAATTAAAAAAAAATGGGCCAATTGAACTTAGGCATTTTTTGTCCAACAATTGGTGATTTTGTCAAATTACTGGGTAAACACACTAGGCAAATGTATGTCGGATGTGCTATACCAAAAGTTGGGTAAAATCTACCACGGAGTTGGTAAAGAAAAATATGAATATACATGAATTTTTAA
Organism: Heliocidaris tuberculata; assembly: GCA_025618425.1. NCBI lineage: Eukaryota > Metazoa > Echinodermata > Echinoidea > Camarodonta > Echinometridae > Heliocidaris > Heliocidaris tuberculata. The sequence continues at coordinate 19,377,888 of CM046852.1, read as the reverse complement.
TTGCGTGTAGACTGGAGTGGCCCCGTTTACTGTTAGCTGTCACCAAACACATCATAAATTATATTGGGTATTTAAGAGCTTGCATTTGATTTCATGAGCTGGATAGGAGGTCTATAGGATATGATAGGTTAGGATAGGACAGGTTAGGATAGGGTAGAAGGATAGGTTAGGGTACGATAAGACCTCTAATGACAACTATTCGACTGGTTTGGAAGGATATTCGGGAGATGACAGGTTCTATATTTTTTGAAAAAAATGGGAAGCTGAATTTGCCGAACTACATAGTGTTTATTGCCCAAGCAATTGGGTAAAGTTTGACAAAGTTGAGCAATTACTGTCAAAAATCTGACTTTTTGAAAGAAATGGGTAATAATCACCCATTTTTTTTTACGAGCGCTTCAAGAGTTGGGCAAATGTCTGTTTCAGAGAAACTGTTTGGCAATAATTACCCAATATATGAGTGTTTTGAGACCATGAAGTTGGGTATTCCGTACTCAACAGTTAGTAAAATACAAATTGGGTAATATCTCAATGGGCAATATTAGTTGGGCAATTAATTAACCAACTGAAAATATAACAAATAATTGAGCAAACTGCGAGTTGGGTAAAATGTGATCATTGGACAGCTGTTGGGCAATTAAATTTGCCCACCCACATAGCATTTAGATTACCCAACATCAATTGGATAAATTATAACCAACAGTTTACAGGTCAGTATGTAGCCAGTGTTGATTAAAAATTTGTTAATTTTTTTCCCCCAATTCTTCTAAGAATGTAGTAGTTGTACTAGTAGCGGTAGAAGTAGTTATTGCTGTTGATGCTGTACAGTAGAAGTAGAAGTAGTAGTAGTAGTTGTAGGCCTCGTCGTCGTAGTAGTGGTAATAGTGCTAACAAGATATGTTAATGTAAAGTAGTAGTAGTAGTAGTAGTAGAAGTAGTAGTAGTTGGTGGTGGTGGTGGTGGTGTATCGTAGTACTAATAGGAAATAGTTAATGATGTATAGTTGTTCTTGGTGGTGGTATATAGTTGTTGTTGTTGTCCTTGATGTTAGTGTATAGTAGTAGTAATACTATTTGTTGGTGGTGATGATGTATCGTAGTAGTAGTAGTAGTAGTAGTAGTAGCTGTACCAGTAGTAGTACTTGCTATTGGTGGTGTACAGTAGTAGTAGTAGCAGCAGCAGCAGTAGTAGTATAGTAGTAGTAGTCGTCGTCGTAGTAGTGGTAGTAGTATTAATTGGCAATGTGTAGTTGTTGTTGGTGGTGGTGTATATTGCTGCTGTTGTCATTGATGTTAGTATAAAGAGGTAGTAGTAGTTGTTAGCGGTGTATCGTAGTACTTGTACGTAGTAATTGGTGGTGTATAGTTGTCGCTGGTGTATAATTGGTGTTGTTGTTGATGTTAGTGTATAATAGTAGTAGTATTTGTTGTTTGTGGTGGTGTATCTTTGTAGTACTAGTAGTAGCATTGGTAGTAGCGGTAGCAGCAGCAGCAGCAGCAGCAGTGATATATAGTTGTTTTTGGGGTGGTGGTGTATATTTGTTGTTGTTGGTAGCGTATATTTGTTGCTGTTGCCATTGATGTCGTATCCGGACACCTACCCCTTGGACAACCACCCCCGATAACCACCCCTAGGATAACCATCCTCTAGGACAAGTACTCCCCGGCCAACTACCCCCCAGACAACTACCCCTAGGACAATTACCCTCGGAAAACTACCCCCAGGAAAACTACCCCCTAGGACAACCACCCCCAGGACATTTACCCCCCGGACAACTACCCCCCATAAAATGACGATTACCCCGATAACCCCCCCCCCCCCCTGGAACAAAATTTTAGCCCCCACCCCCCGGACAACTACCCCAGAATCCGGGGGGGGGGGTAGTTGTCCGAGGGTACTTGTCCTACAGGGTGGTTGTCCTAGAGGGTAGTTGTCCTAGGGGGTTGTTGTCCAGGAGGGTGGTTATCCTAGGGGTTGTTATCCGGGGGTGTCCAGGGGCTAGGTGTCCTAGAACCCATTAATGTTAGTGTAAAGTAGAAGTAGTTGGTGATGTATATACACGTAACTTGTAGTTTGTGGTGTATAGTTTTTCTCGCACCGCATTAAAAATCACGATTTTTTAATGCAGTTTCGTGAACTTCAATTACAATCAAAATGTTGGGAAGAAAATTCTGCATACATGTATTTTGCATTTCTAATAAACAAACACATTTTTTAAAAAAGTTATCGAGTTATATATTTAAAAGTGTAAAGGGGTGGAGTAGTAGGAGTAGTAGTAATATGTATTGATATTTAGTAATATTCGTGCCATTTGTGTCCAGGACAAGTACCCCATGTGGACCCTGTAGAGCCCACAAATGTAAAAATCAATCACAAATGTAAAAATAACCACAAATGTAAAACCATTGCACCCGCAAATGTCAAAATAACCACAAATGTCCTAACATGTCAACCACAAGTGTAAAAATAACCACAAATGTGAAAAAATCGCCCACAAATGTAAAAATCTGTTTAACCACAAATGTAAAAACATTTCGCCTACAAATGTAAAAATTCCCATTTTTACCAAAAATGTAAAAACTCATTGCTAGCATAATGCACCTATGTAAGATCAGTTATTATAATGGTAAATTGCCACTTAGTCTAATGCCAATTGCTCTAATAGCCAAATGGTCTAACATCATTCGGTCTAACAACAATTCGTCTATCACCAATTCGTCTAATCAGCATTTCGTCTATAGCCAATTCGTCTAAACATCACTTGATCTAATAATCAGTTCGTCTAATGTTCACTTGGTCCAGTATCTATTTCGGCTAAAACCAGTTGGTCTAATCATCATTTCGTCTAATAGCCATTTTGTCTAAAACCAGTTGGTCTATCACCCACATCGTCTAATCACCATTACGTCTAATTGGTCCAATTCTCAGTTCGTCTAATAACCGTTTGGTCTAATGTTTATTCTTTATATGACCATTTGGTCTAATAATACAGACAAATAGGTTAGCCTGTCATAGTTACATAGGTTTATTGCCACTTGGTCTACAGCCAGTTGGTCTAATAGTCAATTGGTCTAACATCATCCGGTCTAATATCAGTTGATCTAATACCCATTTGGTCTAATACTATAGACAAATAGGTTAGCCTGTCATAGTTATATATACACTGCATGGGCCGTGGAACCGGGCCCCGCTTGGGGGGGGGGGGGGTAATGGGGCTGCAGCCCCTTCACTTTTAGAGTAGACACGTTTCATATAATTTTCTTTAATAATTATGTACAGTATATATATTTCTAGAAGAGATCACATTTTAAAGATAATACATTATAATAATGTTTGGGCGCTCGCTTCGCTATCTCGCAAAATGTTGAAAAGGGTTTTTGGTACCCGGGCAAGAGGCGTCAGTCCCCACTTCCAAAAACGTTCCATTTCCCTGCATTGTGGTACATGTAGTAATAATGATGATAATAATGAATAGAAACAGAATGGCACAATGAGAGAGAGATTATGGAAGAATGAATATAAAAAGTAATATAAGGAAAGACGCGGAAGTAAATTTTAATCGATGTATATTACAATACAATAAGGAGGATCGAAAGTTTATGGAGAAAAGGATAAAGACATAAGACGATTATAAAAAAAAGGTCAATATAAAAAAAGAAGAATAACATAACGAAATTAGAGATGTAAAGCAAAAAAAAAAAAAAAAAGATAAAAAGAAAGAATAATGCAAAATAGGCAAGATGATAGAAAGATAAACCAAGGAATAAAGAGAAAAAAATTAGAGAGACGAAAAGAGAAGAGAAAGATGATAGATAAATAATATAAAGATTAAAATACGGGAAGATGGAAGAGGTGATAGAAGGAATTAAAGAAGAACACAACTAAAGGAAAGATGGAAAAATGAAAGGATAAAAGCAAGGAATAACATAACGAAAGATAGAGAAATTATAGAAGGATAAATATATGCATAAGAGAAGATAGCGAAATAAATCAAAGGATAGAAACAAAATAACAAATGCAAAGTGCAATAAAACAATAAATGAAAATTCCCTAAAATATTAAGTGATTAATCAATTAATCAATCAATTAATTCACTAGATAATTGATTAAACACATGTAATTAATTCATGCCATGCTCCATCAGGTCACTTTTTTTCTCCTCTTTTTTACCCCCTCCCCCCAAAAAAATACTTAACATACAATTACTGCGCCGAACCGAGACCTGACTGTTTCGTCAAAGCCACCTAGAGTAGTATTGTTGGGGGAAAACAAGAAATTTGCCAAGTTGGTCATTAGACGAAACGATGATTAGATCAAATGGGAATTAGACCAGACTGCTATTACACCAGATGACAATTAAACCAAATGACAATTATTCCAAATGGTTATTAGACTAAATGGATGTTGACTAAATGATAGACCAACTGAGGTTAGACTAACTGACAAATGGACCAAATGATGCATAGACCTAATGGGTATTAGACTAATTGAGTTCAGGCCATTTGATGATTAGACGAAATGGCAATTAGATCAATTGATTATGGACTAAATGATCATTAGACCAAATGGCTATTAGATGAATTGACTATAGACCAAATGGTAATTAGACGAAATGACAATTAGACCAAATGGTAATTGGGCGAAATGATGATTAGACCAATTGGTTATTAGATCAACTGATATTAGACCGGATGATATTGGACCATTTGGCTCTTAGACCAACTGGCTGTAGACCAAGTGGCAATAAACCTATATGACTATGACAGACATGATGATTAGACAAAATAGTAATTAGACGAAGTGATGATTAGATGATGTGGGTGTTAGACCAACTGGGTATAGACAAAATGGCTATTAGACGAAATGATGATTAGACCAACTGGTTCTAGCCGAAATAGATATTGGACCAAGTGAACATTAGACGAACTGATTATTAGACCAAGTGATGTTTAAACGAAGTGGGTATTACACCAAATGTGTTTTAGACAAAGTGATTAAACTGATTATTAGACCAATTGGTTATTAGACGAAATGTTGATTAGACCGAATGGTGTTAGACCATTTGGCTATTAGACCAAGTGGCATAAGACCAAGTGGCAATATACCAATATAATAACTTATCTTACATAGGTACATTATGAAAGCAATGAGTTTTTACATTTGTGGTAAAAATGGAAATTTTTACATTTGTAGGCGAAATGTTTTTACATTTGTGGTTAAACAGATTTTTACATTTGTGGGCGATTTTTTTCACATTTGTGGTTATTTTTACACTTGTGGTTGACATGTTATGACATTTGTGGTTATTTTGACATTTGCGGGTGCAATGTTTTTACATTTGTGGTTATTTTTACATTTGTGGTTGATTTTTACATTTGTGGGCTCTACAGACCCCCACCCCCAAAACGATTTAATCCTTCTTAGTTGTTCTTAGTATTCCCTCGGTGTCCGGGGTTCCTTGACATTCAGTTGAATTCAATTGAATTCAGTTCAATTCATCTCATTTCACATCTCTTAAAAAATATGTAACAATATATGTATACAATCAGAGATAATCAACATAACAAGGAAATTAACATCAAAATGAGAATATATATATGGGGGGGGGGGGGGATTGATACAAGAGAAATGAATATAATGTAATGGCCAGTGAAGATGTGGATGTGAGGGGGTAGCAAAGGCCATTGACCTGACATGGGAGCTACTAGTCCAGATGTACAGTATGTGGCCGAGGGGAGTTTTCAAAAGGATCATAGAAATATATCATATGTGTGTGTGTGTGTGTGTGTATATATATATATATATATATATATATATATATATATATATATATATATATTATCACTATATGTAGGTCGTAGCTTTTATTATCCTCCTTTATTCTCGGTCAGGCTGTCGATCAGTGATCTTCAGCAGGACTTTATAAAGACACAAAATAATGGCTTACATATTTATATACATGGATATATACACGTACAGCCCCTGAAAAATTAGTAGACCAGGGCCCTCTTGCATAAAAAGTTGTGTTTAATCGCAACTCAAAAAAATTAAACGCAACTTGATTTTCAACCAATCAGGATCGCGTATATGGGACTTGCGTTTAATTTTTTGAGTTGGGTTTAATCGCAACTTTTTATGCAAGAGGGCCCAGCACTATTTATGCTGTGTATACATATATAGATGTATATAGATATAACAATGATGATAATAATAATAATAATAATGATAATAATAATAATAATAATAATGATAATAATAATAATTTTACTTATTTGTAACCAGCTCCCTGCTGGAGGAACGTAATATACGAACCTTCAGAGAATAAATTGGAAGTCAGTATTGGCACATAATGCGTTACAATCTCGTTATTCATCTATTGCTACGCCAATAAGTTGACGTTTCAACGTTATATACACACATATATATATATATATATATATATATATATATATATATATATAAATAAACAATTGTACGGAAATAACATATACAACAGCTTTGGCAACTCTCGTGGAAATAATTATAATTGTGAGAAATGAAAATGAGAGAATAATGGTTACGTAGCTTAAATCAAAGTTCCCCATAGCTGTCCTCCCTCTGGACAGTTCTGGGGGAACTTTAATTCAAGCTACGCAACCATTATTCTCTCATTTTCATTTCTCACAATTATATATAGTGGATTTTTCTCTTGGCCTTCAAACCGAAGAAGGGGCGTATGCTGCCCTACTCTATAGGCTGGATACGCGGAGGATTTTTACCCTTTCAATCATTATTTTTATTCCCTTGTTGGCAGTTAGTGTTTGGCTGAGTTTATTGTTGAATCAATCTTATTTCTCCTTGCTGCAGATGAAGCTACTGTGGATTCATATTGGGTTCATCACGCTGTTGACATTACATGAATGCAAGTTGATATTAATCTTTTCCCCTGTCAATTGTTGGGCTTGTACCTGATGAGGCTCCTGTATAGAATAATATTTTAATAAGTCTGTTTAATATTCAATAAAAAGCGAAATGGACACCTGATATCAAATTTACTAAACGCCCAAGGCAAACAAAGTTGTGAATTGGGACTGAAAAAGAGAAGAAGAAGAAGAGGAAGAAGAAGAGGAAGAAGAAGAACAATCAAACATCTTGTCCAATTACGATAGGCCATGTTTTGATTTTGGGAAATTAAAGGTCTTTAGGATGTAATACTGAGAGGGGAAAGGTTAAACAGGTTTTCTTTTTTCATATGATATTATTCGTGTTCACTGGCCCACATAGCCCAATGAAAATATGTTGTCATCTTTCTCAACTACTTCTGGGAGTCTGGAAAGATGAAGACTTAATTTTTTTTGTTTGTTTGATTGATAATAAGCTGACATGCTTTGAGAGGAATTTAGAGCTGACTTACAAAAGTTAAGAAAGAACCGTTCCTGGAGCACGGATATACCAGGGGTAGAGACGACCCAAAGAGAGAGAACAAACTCCAGAAATAAATTATCTATTGTTCTCCACTGGGGTTATTATCAAGTTAAGATCAAGGCGAAATCCCTTTAGAAGGATACTTTTGACAATAATTTTCAAAGCAATAAATGTATTTGTGTTTACTTTGTATTTTTTTTAAAGCCTGTGTGCCCTCCTCAGTGGTCACAGTGAGAGCACTATAGTATATTGGTGAAGTCTCTTGACTTTCATAAGAGAGGTCCTGGGTTCGGTGCTTACATCCTTCATGTCCTTGGTCAAGGGGTTTTAATCACAGTTGAACCTGTCGACCCAGGTGCATTAAATGGGTACCCTGCAATGCTGGGGTAATATTAATTGCTGGGCCTTTAGGTAGAGCAGTATTACTACTGATGAGGCTACCCTGGGTAAATACCACCATATTATGATTATCACTGATTAATGTTAGGGCAATGAGAGGAAAATTCATGTCTCTCAACATCTACAAGTCATGACCATGTTCCAATTTCATGTTTTAGTTGATGTTTCATATTCCATTTTAGTAACTGCATCCGACGTTTGCTTCGTCAACGACGAAACATGTTACTGCACGTCTCCTCCTGAGCCAATACCACCGAGACCTGTATTCCTTTCTCTCGGTAAATATATTCTTTAAAAACGAGCTAGATAGTAATTACGATTAGATAATAATATGATATGAAGTTCACTATGATGATAATTTTTTTTTCGCAATTTCCCCCTTTTTTTTCTTCGTTTGTTTCTATTACAGTAAAAATATATGGAAATGAGATGCGTTTTCAAGTTACAACTACGGGGGTGGCCAAATTTAGTCAGATGTACAAAATGCATCCTGGGATCCTTGTGGTATATCAAAACGTGGAAGTGGACATAGGATATTGAATGATGCACACTTGTTATTTGTAACCAAACAAAAGGATCATAATCCCAAAACGTATAAACCATTCACGTAAAATGAGGAAAGAGAAAATACAGCTGTTTTTCTTGTGGACATTCCTGAGAATATTTCTTCATGTCGTTATGAT
>CM046852.1:19314437-19368902 GCA_025618425.1 Heliocidaris tuberculata | reverse complement strand
AAACATGGTCTTCCCTCTAACATAGAATGTTCGTCGTTTTACTTGATGAATTTGAAAAGATTACAATTTTGCTTGAGAGATTCGTTGTACATTGTCATTTAGCAGGAACAAAAAGGGAACTTCCAAGACATAATAGAGGAGCTTGTTAAGTATCTGGGCTATGTGGCTGCCATGCTGAAATCTACAATTCATGTGTTAATTACACAAATACCTTGCAAGCTTTCTATTATGCCTTGCCAAACAGGCGCAGATGGACAGTGGGTGTGTTTACATGATACTGACAATATCACTTGACTACTTTTGAGAAAGCAGTAAAATTTTCACAATCTAATAAATTATTATTGAAATGATCATTTGACACCAAATCGCACCCCAAGAAAGTTACAATACTCAAGACTGTACTAGGTAAATTTGACATGAATTGAATCAGACACTTTGGAGTTATTAAGGTTGTAAAGCCTAAAAGGTCGTGTGTCATGAGTTGGTCCCCTTTTGCGTTACAAGGTGATTTTAGCTTCTGTGACGCATTTTAACTTTGAAATCCTATATCTCCTTAAGTATACAACCTATGATAGAAAAAGTATACATTTTCTGATAGGAAATTACACAAGGAATCTAAATATGCATTCAAAATTGACATATGGTGGAAATTTGTGTACGTTTTTACATTTTTGTAATGTACACCTATAACTCTTCCTTCTGACAAAATTTGGTCCATGGGCCTTAAGGGGAAAAAATTGCCCCAATTTTTCAGTGGCGGTCTGACAACCCATCCCGGCGGAAATTTTTTTTCAGTTTTGGTGTTTCGGTAATGTATAATTATACACCTTAATTCTGACAACGTTTGGCGCAAATATGGGTTAAAATTGACCCGACTTTGGGCCCCCTGGGGGGGGGGGGGGGGCTCTGGGGGCCAAATTCGGCGGCTTTGTTCGAGCTGACAAGCTTTTTATGAATGACATGGATAGTCTAAGTAACTTTAAAGGGTCGAATCTCGTATTTAAAATGGGGTGACTATTTCGGGACAGGCTCCTGGCCTATCAGTACACTAGAAAAATTACCTTCTTGTGAATTTTGAAATGCTGTCATTTTGTCTTTAAAGCGTGCTCATTTAATAGGCATGACTTGGCGAATACTTCTGACTTTCACACAAAAGTTACATTAGAACCACAGGCACAGTCCCTTTTAGGTAAATTTGTTCAAAACTTTGTTGTTTAGAAATTATGTGGAGTTGCTCAGGGGGACTGTAGAGCCCACAAATGTAAAAATCTACCACCAATGTAAAAGTAACCACAAATGTAAAAACATTGCACCTGCAAATGTCAAAATAACCACAAATGTCATAACTTCTCAATTACAAGTGTAAAAATAACCATAAATGTAAAAAAAAAAAAAAAAAAAACGCCCACATATGTAAAAGTCTGCCACAAATGTAAAAAACATTTCGCCTACCTCATTGCTTCCATAATACACCTATGCAAGATCAGTTATTATGAGATATATGCGTGTGTGCGTGTGTATGAGGTTTCCTGATCAATAAAATCTTTAAAATATCGAAAGACCCTTTACCAAAAATGTAAACACATGTCATCTGCAAATGTAAAAAGAATCATTAAACCAGTGGTTTTCCCTTTTTATGATCAGTTTACCGTTTACGGGGGGGGGGGGGGGGGAGGGGTAAAGTCGAGGAGCTGATTATAAACTTCAACGGCACGAAAAATTCACATACAAGATGTAAGTCGCAATAGAACAGCAATGTATTTTATCAGTTTCATATAAATTGAATTTGAACGTAATTTTTACTTTTTATTTACGCAATTTTTAATGATGAACTATTTGATGGTTAATTTGTTTATTTATTTATTTATTCATTTCTGATATTTAGTGGTGGTCTTCCACGAGGCCCTGTTGACAATAATTTGTGACTACATCTTTTATGATAATTTTCCCTGCCATTGAAGTTAATGATCAGCTCCTCGACCCTGCTTCCCCCCCCCCCCCCCCCCCCGCCCTTGTAAACGGTAAAGAGGTCATAAATAAGGAAAACACTATTTAACCATGAGTTTTATGAATTTCTACATTTGCATTTTACATGTTTTTACATTTGTGGAAACCTCACACACATGCATTCACACGCATACACACATACATTTCATAATAATTGATCTTACATAGGTGCATGATGCAAGCACTGAGATTTTACATTTGCCGTTGACATGTTATGACATTTGAGGTAAAAATTGAAATTTTTAAATTTGTAGCCAAAATGTTTTTACATTTGGGGTTAAAAAGATTTTTACATTCGTGGTTGATATTTTATGACTTATGTGGTTATTTGACGTTTGCGGGTGTAATGATTTTACATTATTATGGTTATTTTTAAATTTGTGTTAGATTTTTACATTTGTTGGCTCTATAGGGACTTACTTTTTTGTGTTTTTGTTGTTGTTCTTGTTGTTGTTTTTTCCTTGGATACTCTTTCTCCCAAATATAATATATTTACAATATAAACGTAAAAGATATTATGAATTTGAAAACTCAATTTATTTGGGCGATTACATATGAGATATCATATTCAAATGTGCGCGTGCACTCGTCTGTGACGGGAATGGGGCGTAACCGACCTTCTTATCATGTATTATATACTAGGGGCGAAACGAGTGATGGTCTTTAAGATTTAGTGGTATTATCTATCATGAAGTGTCATTAAATTCTGGATGATTCTAAGACATTATGAATCAAATTTTGAAAGTGATCTACAACGCACTAAAAGTTATTCTCATTTGATTAATACTGAAATTGATTAATACTGAAACATTTCAGTATGAAATTATGTAACGCATCGATATACTTTTAATACACAATCACAAAAATACTTTCGAGATATCAACTCAAGTTCAATTTGTATAGCCTATTGCACTGCCTAAAGAAAATACATGTATGTTGACGCGTCAATTCGCATATTTCAATATGTGATGGACAATGCTAATAAAATATTCTTGGGTTGATTTTTCGAAAGTTTTTGCTCCGTGTTTTAAAACCATTGGAAAGCATCAATTATTGAATAAAACGTCTGCTGCGTTGAGGTTCATTTTTCAAATTTGGTTTACAGTGCTCTAGAACCAGTGAAAGTTCAATGACCCTTCTAGAGAGAGATAATAGCGCCACCCTTAAATACCCTCGTAGGCTTCGCACCTAATATAAAATAACATGAAATCCTCGCCCATGAACCCCGTCACATATGACTGGACCTACTTATTCTTTCTACTATCACACTGGAATATTGGAATATTCATAACTCCCATGTCATCGTCCATAAAAATTTAATTTCAAATTCATAACATGCCTAACGTGTTTGTTGTAAATCGTGTTCACGACGTTAATAATTATGCTCATTCAATAACTCATAAATGTGAACAATCATGGACATTTTCTCTCATATCAAGAAAACTTTGCAGTAGAAAACTTGACAGCGATTGGAGCAACAGGAACATCCATCACAGTAGATTGGATAAGACCGTCTGGAGACTTTGATTTTTACGATGTGTACTGCTCATCCGATGATGAATTTCCGTATGAACGTGTCGATGCAAACTGGACCAACTATACCTGCAACAATCTAACGTGTGGCAGAAACTACACCATTACAGTTAAGACGGTTATTCGAAACCGGACTTGTAGTTCAGCTACAATTACCGCACAAACTCGTAAGTGGATCCGATGTTATGTTTATATTTTACTACGTTATGGAACATTTTTAATAATCCATCTATAGTAATGACACTACTTCAATAACATTCGAGTCTTGGTTATCTTTTCCTTTAACTTGTGCTCAGTTAACAGTGAAACAATGGATTCAAGGTCAGCAGGGTGTCTGGAGATCATTTACCAGTCCAATGTATATTCTACAGCGCCGGCAGTCATGTATTTGACTTTCTTTCAGTAACTTTATCTCCCCAATATGACATTTACACGTAAGCCATGTTACGAATTTGAAAATTGGATTTATTTGGACGATTACATTAGAGATATCGTATTGGAATGTGTGCGTGCACTCGTCTGTGACGGGAATGGGGCGTAACCGACCTTCTTATCATGTATTATATACTAGGGGCGAAACGAGTGATGGTCTTTAAGATTTAGTGGTATTATTTATCATGAAGTGACATTAAATTTTGGATGATTCTAAGACATTATGAATCAAATTTTGAAAAAAATCTAAAATGTACTAAAAGTTATTCTCATTTGATTAATCTTGAAACTTTTCAATATGAAAGTATGTAACGTATCAATATACTTTTCATACACAATCACAAAAATACTTTCGAGATATCAACTCAAGTTCAATTTGTATAGCCTATTGCACTGCCTAAAGAAAATATGTTAACGCGTCAATTCGCATATTTCAGTGTGTGATGGACAATGCTAATAAAATATTCTTGGGTTGATTTTTCGAAAGTTTTTGCCTCCGTGCACCTAGTATAAAATAACATGAAATCCTCGCCCATGAATCCCGTCATATATGACTGCACCCACTTAACCTTTCTACTATCACACTGGAATATTGGAATAGTCATAACTCCAATGTGATCGTCCATAAAAATTTAATTTCAAATTCATAACATGCCTGACGTGTTTGTTTTAAATCGTGTCCACGACGTTAATAATTATGCTCATTCAGTAACTCATAAATGTGAACTATCATGGACATTTTTCTCTCATATCCAGAAAACTTTGCACTAGAAAACTTGACAGCGATTGGAGCAACAGGAACATCCATCACAGTAGATTGGATAAGACCGTCTGGAGACTTTGATTTTTACGATGTGTACTGCTCATCTGATGATGAATTTCCGTATGAACGTGTCGATGCAAACTGGACCAACTATACCTGCAACAATCTAACATGTGGCACAAACTACACCATTACAGTTGGGACGGTTATTCGAAACCGGACTTGTAGTTCAGCTACAATTACCGCACAAACTCGTAAGTACATCCGATGTTAAGTTACATTTTACAATGTTATGGAACCTGTTTCTCAATCCAACTGTAGTAATGACACTACTTCAATAACATTCGAGTTTGGTTATCTTTTCCTTTAACTTGTGCTCAGTCAACAGTGAAACAATGGATTCAAGGTCAGCAGGGTGTCAGAAGATCATTTACCCGTCCAATGTATATTCACAGCGCCGACAGTCATGTATTTGACTGTCTCTCAGTACACTTTTTCTCCCAAATATGACATTTACAATATACCTGTAATCCATGTTACAAATTTGAAAACTGAATTTATTTGGGCGATTACATTAGAGATATCATATTCGAATGTGCGCAGCACCCGTTTGTGACGGGAATGGTGCGTAACCGACCTTCTTATCATGTATTATATATTAGGGGCGAAACGGGTGATGGTCTTTAAGATTTAGTGGTATTATCTATCACGAAGTGTCATTAAATTTTGGATGATTCTAAGACACTATGAATCAAATTTTGAAAAAAAATCTACAACGCACTAAAAGTTATTCTCATTTGATTAATACTGAAACTTTTCAATATGAAATTATGTAACGCATCAATGTACTTTTAATACACAATCAATAAAATACTTACGAGATATGAACTCAAGTTGAATTCGTATAGCCTATTGCACTGCCTAAAGAAAATATGTTAACGCGTCAATTCGCATATTTCAGTATGTGATGGACAATGCTAATAAAATACTCTTGGGTTGTTTTTTCGAAAGTTTTTGCCTCCGTGCACCTAGTATAAAATAACATGAAATCCTCGCCCATGAATCCCGTCATATATGACTGCACCCACTTAACCTTTCTACTATCACACTGGAATATTGGAATAGTCATAACTCCAATGTGATCGTCCATAAAAAATTAATTTCAAATTCATAACATGCCTGACGTGTTTGTTTTAAATCGTGTTCACGACGTTAATAATTATGCTCATTCAGTAACTCATAAATGTGAACTATCATGGACATTTTTCTCTCATATCCAGAAAACTTTGCACTAGAAAACTTGACAGCGATTGGAGCAACAGGAACATCCATCACAGTAGATTGGATAAGACCGTCTGGAGACTTTGTTTTTTACGATGTGTACTGCTCATCCGATGATGAAATTTCGTATGAACGTGTCGATGCAAATTGGACCAACTATACCTGCAATAATCTAACATGTGGCACAAACTACACTATTACAGTTGGGACGGTTATTCGCAACCGGACTTGTAGTTCAGCTACAATTACCGCACAAACTCGTAAGTACATCTGATGTTATGTTACATTTTACAATGTTATGGAACCTGTTTCTCAATCCAACTGTAGTAATGACACTACTTCAATAACATTCGAGTCTTGGTTATCTTTTCCTTTAACTTGTGCTCAGTCAAGAGTGAAACAATGGATTCAAGGTCAGCAGGGTGTCAGGAGATCATTTACCAGTCCAATGTATATTCACAGCGTCATGTATTTGACTGTCTCTCAGTACACTTTTTCTCCCAAATATGACATTTACAATATACCTGTAATCCATGTTACAAATTTGAAAACTGAATTTATTTGGACGATTACATTTGAGATATCATATTCGAATGTGCGCGTGCACTCGTCTGTGACGGGAATGGGGCGGAACCGACCTTCTTATCATGTATTATATACTAGGGGCGAAACGAGTGATGGTCTTTAAGATTTAGTGGTATTATCTATCATGAAGTGTCATTAAATTTTGGATGATTCTAAGACATTATGAATCAAATTTTGAAAAAAAATCTACAACGCACTAAAAGTTATTCTCATTTGATTAATACTGAAACTTTTCAATATGAAATTATGTAACGCATCAAGGTACTTTCAATACACAATCACAAAAATACTTTCGAGATATCAACTCAAGTTGAATTCGTATAGCCTATTGCACTGCCTAAAGAAAATATGTTAACGCGTCAATTCGCATATTTCAGTATGTGATGGACAATGCTAATAAAATATTCTTGGGTTGTTTTTTCGAAAGTTTTTGCCTCCGTGCACCTAGTATAAAATAACATGAAATCCTCGCCCATGAATCCCGTCATATATGACTGCACCCACTTAACCTTTCTACTATCACACTGGAATATTGGAATAGTCATAACTCAATGTGATCGTCCATAAAAATTTAATTTCACATTCATAACATGCCTGACGTGTTTGTTTTAAATCGTGTTCACGACGTTAATAATTATGCTCATTCAGTAACTCATAAATGTGAACTATCATGGACATTTTTCTCTCATATCCAGAAAACTTTGCAGTAGAAAACCTGACAGCGATTGGAGCAACAGGAACATCCATCACAGTAGATTGGATAAGACCGTCTGGAGACTTTGACTTTTACGATGTGTACTGCTCATCCGATGATGAATTTCCGTATGAACGTGTCGATGCAAACTGGACCAACTATACCTGCAATAATCTAACATGTGGCACAAACTACACCATTAAAGTTGGGACGGTTATTCGAAACCGGACTTGTAATGCAGCTACAATTACAGCACAAACTCGTAAGTGGATTCAATGTTATGTTATAATCAATCTATGTCTTGATATATATATATATATATATCTATATGAACCCCAAACCGATGTGATAGGTTGACACTCTTATGACGGAATAAACCGCATTGTCGTGTGTCTCCGAAAAGCGGTATCCAGTGAACTGGTGAAATATATATATATATATATATATATATATATATATATATATATATTTATTTATATATTGATGAATCATGCATTGAGTCATTAAACCACGTTTACGTGGAATAAATTCACTCTGAAAAGTTTAAATCAATTCGAGGATACCTTCTGTTGCGTTGTTGAACATTTTGAAAATATCTCTCGTAGTGCTCTAGAATCATTCATAAGCCAATAATTCTGCCCTCTCTAAGATATGAAAAGAAAAATACTTTGATTCTCAGATAAATACAAATAAACATGATTTGACTGGTACATGAACATTTATTGATCGTGTGTTTAAAAAAATACAGAAAAAGATGAAATCCACTCAATTATGGTTAACATTACCAAGATAGATGACCTACAAGTAATCATAGAAACATTTAACAACTAGAGGGGCCGTCAAAGGTGGCAGACCCACGCCTTGGCGGTGCTACAGAGTAGTTGCAATACTATACTATGGGGTCAAAACTGAAATTTACATTGGGTGATTTCATGCTCGGTGTTGGTGTTTGTGGTTAGTGTTTATTTTGCCGCGAAATCATGATCTAACACCGACTGTGAAATGAGAACAAAATCAGTCGGTGTTAGGTGTTGACCTCTGATTTTCTGACGTAGTTCCGGTTGCCGGTGTTTAATTTTTGTCAGATGTTGTCTGCTGAACCGAGCTCGCCAGCCGGTGGTTAATTTCATGTACAAAATTCCGTTCACTAACACTATACCCTAGGGATTAAGAAACTTTCATTTCACGTTCGGTGTTGGTGCTAGTGTTGCTACTTGTATGCTAGATACGGGAAATTTGGGGGATTAGCCGTGAGAAATAAAGTCAGTAGGCATCATTCGAAGTGTAATTTTACAGGTGTTATGAGGTAGTATGTTCATATAGGTGAATAAAAAATCCTACCTAGTTTTTTTTCCAGATAGATTTGATAAATATGATGTTCGATATTCCGTAGTAAAAGACCCAGAGAATCCACATTATTAACTAGGATGAGTTCTAAATCAACAATCACAATGCAAAAGTAATGAAACTTCACGGCTAATCTGAGCCGATGTCCGAAATTTGGCCGTGTGCCATGTACGCGCTGGGCCGTCCGATCCGGCGTCTAGCTGCATTAGCTACCACAGCATTTTCTGCTGCAAGTGAGAAACTCGAGAGAAATTAAATCTAAACTGTTCCTATCAATACTATCCATTTCTGTGAAGTTTCTTACCGGTCTCTAGATCAAATAAGGATTGCTTTTAGAATCACCGGACTACTCGGGCAATTTTACGATATTCTAGACTAATAATTCAGTAGTTAAAAACATTTTTTTCTTCTTCGTTGAGAATGGTGCTGACGCCATTACCAGTGTGACTCTATAGTTCACCGTTTCGCACGTACCGCGCGCTGTTCAGATTTAAGGAGCCGATACCGATATCTCAACAAAGCGCATCGATAGCTTAACACTGGTAATATGGCGTCAGCACCATTCTCAACGAAGAAGACTAGAAGGTCACACAGAATTTGCAGGGATCAACCAATCATCACCAAAATTTAATCGATTCTTTCCTGTCACTATCCAAACAATCCCTGAAAATTTGGTGCAAATCCGTTCACCCGTTCTCTAGTTATCTTGTACACAAACAAACAAACAAACAAACAAACAAACAAACATACGGAACCCTTTACATAACCCTGCCGATTTCATCGGCGTGGGTAATTACTTTGTTATATTATATCATATTATGTATCGGCAACTTTTTATCGCATATGGTCCCTCTTGCTAATAAACACCGTTTAGACTATTTACCTGAACCTAACCCAAATACACTCATACCCGACTGATTCAATGGAAATAGGCGATATTGTTACAAATTTGTTTTTTAAACACAAATCTCCTGGAATAGATGGAACAAATGATTTCCTCTTTAAATTTTTTTCCTGAAATAAATGTTAAACTGTTACATATTTTAAACTTATTTTTAAAAACGGGGGTTGTGCATGGCGCTATAAAAATAGCCAAAGTCGTTCCTTTTTTAAAAAAAGGGTGATTCCTGTAAAGTTAGTAATTACCTTGAAAAAATTATGTACAAGAGACTAATCACATTTATTAATGACTTTGACATTTTAAGTAACATGCAGTACGGCTTTAGAGAAAAACACAACATGACACATGCTCTTTTAACTCTCATGGAAAAAAAGTAACTAAAGCATTATGATAATAACTCACACGCAGTTGGTTTATTCCTAGACTTTTCCAAGGCCTTCGACACAATAGATCACACAATTATTTTACATAAATTATATCATAACGGAATCACTGGCGTAGCCAGGATTTTTCAAGAGGGGGGGCCAAGGCGAGGGAGCGAAGCGACCGAGCGGGGGAGGGTGTGGGAGGGGGTATCCCCCTCCCACGGTAGGAAAATTTATTAAAACCAGGTCATGAAAATGGCATTTTCTGCACCCTAAAATTCTATTTTGGTGTAACCTACTTGAGAAGTGACAGATGAAATAGGATTTTTTTTTTCTCTACTCCGCTGGAATGAATTGTAGTGGAAGGATTACCACTCCTTGGGGCTCCAGAATTCCAAGCAATACGCAAAATTACATGTAGTTGGTGTGTATAAATAGCTGTACCAGTGTACATACGAAACGTTGAAACCCGTGTTTTCGGATAGGAAAATATACAGACTAACAACCAAAAACCCACACACAGACACACTGACTATTGACTAACATATGACTAAGAGGACGCCCTTTCTCATGGAGTGGAATTTATATCTCATCTCAAGCGGTAGTCTCATTTGAAAACACATGCAACATCTTTATTAGGTGTATGTAAAAGACTTTAGCAATTTATTTAGCTGCCTTGTTTAGCTCTTTATCTCATTTTCTCGGTTAGAGGTTGTTCATTAGTTGCCTAATTCGTATATACTACACGAATCCAGCTACGTACTCCTTCATTTAAGTACTGAGGAATTATATAGTTTGATTAATTTTTGTAACCAAAATGAACATCAATGTGAGTATTTAGCACGGAAAAATATTAGAATTACATCGTGTAAAGAGTATAGAGATCACAATTTGTAATAAAAACATATGGAAATAATGTAATTACACATAGAGAACGGGCTAAACAAAGTCTTCATACAACCAAGTCAAGCGCACATGATTTGCCACATGTGAAGGCCGTTTTTGTCATTCAATTTAGTGATAATAGATTTGACTCAAAACTGTAAACATCAAAGCAGAAAGCATCTCGTCCGATGACTTACTAGTATATAAAATACGACTTGAACAAAGAATGAAATTGTATCTTTTTTGAATATTCCTCTATAAAATCGAACTCTACCTTGAAAAACAGTGTTTTGCTTCTCCTCGGATGAAGACCATAAAAATGATATAACGGTGACATTGTTTTCGTATAAAAGCAATGTTGGCTACCACAATGATAACTCTTAAACAAACTCAAGATTTACAAAACGAAGAAAATGGTTATTGCCTCCATCGGACATATACCCATTCACAAAGAGAGGTTTATATTCGGCAAGAATAACTGATACGCCTCTTCATCATTCTGAGTACAATTTCTTTCAACTCTCGACAAACTAAAAGAAATATAAATGTTCTGTTACCAATCTACTTAGTCAATGTTGTTAACAAAGTTTCGGGGTTATGATTTGGAAAGGAACAGTTTTTGCTGGAAATGAAAGCAGTGTTTATTTTGTTTACTTTTTTGGTAATATTTCCATTTTATTTTTCCTTATTTCGATTGTAAGGTAGGGGTAGGGTAAGTCCTAGTAAGACCAGCATGTGAAAAGGAAATTAGTTGTTTTTTTTTTTTTTTTTTTTTTTTTTTTGCTCTCCGATCAACAGGGGGGGCCATGGCCCCCTTGTGCCCCCCCCCCCTGGCTACGCCAGTGAACGGAATTAGAGACAAGGCCTTCGATTGGTTCAGGAATTACCTTACAAACTTACAAACAAGAAACAATTTGTCTCTATTAATAACTTCTAATATAGTAAAAAGGTAATCAATTGTGGAGTGCCCCAAGGTTCGATTCTCAGTCCCTTATTTTTTATTATATACATTAACGACTTTTATAGATCGTCCCATGTATCATATTTTATTATTCACAGACGACTCAAATATTTTCTTTTCCCATCGAGATCAACAACAACTATTATAGATTGTAAACACTGAGTTAAATAATGAAGCTCATTGGATTAGATCAAATAGACTTTCCTTGAATCTTGACAAAACCAATTTCATGCTTTTCAGCAAAACATTACACACATTATCGGGAACTGTAATCATGAACGTATCGTGTGACTTAATTTGTTTTTTTTTTGGGGGGGGGAGGGGGAGGTTTGGGAGAAAAGATAAACATTTTCTCTCAAGTACTGTTTTTTTAATGTATGAAAATGTCTGCTAAACTGGTTATGAAAATGTACTTTTTTGTTTTGTTTTATTATTGAAATTTATGTTTAAGCTAAAATATCAAGGTATTCTGATTTATATTTAATCTTAAAAAATGACAAAGCATATTGAAAGTTAGGTTTTTCCTTTCTGAATTTACAGCGATAAATATAAAAACGTGTGCACAAAAGAAAGAAATTTATACATAAACAATTTTGTTGGTCTTTGTTACACCCGAAAAGTCTTTGAAGGATGAGAGTTGTATCCGTGTCCCTAAATTTGAACTCAAAAATGTTTCCAAACATTTCCAAAGAGGATTTACAACTACACATTCAACCATAAAATGCTGAATAGAGTCATTTAATTGATTACAAAGACTGCATAATTCAGTGTCAGACCTCTTAATTTTATGCAGAAAATCATTAGTGGCTATAGCCTTATGGAAAGTTTAAACATAAAAAGACCTTAGTTGGGTTTCAATTGTGCACTTAAGATTATTCCTGTGGACCAACGTCCATTCTTCATCATTTAAATCTATACCAAAAATGTCATTCCACTTTCTGCTTCTATCCTTGGGTAACAGTTGGTCCTTAAAGATTGAATAAGAAAATTTAGATAGACTATTACAACTGAATAACTTACTAACCACTAAATCATATGGGTCCCTTGAGTCACTGGACCACGTTCCAAACAAAGGGATAGACTTGATAAGGAAAGAATACTTCCTTCTATCACGAATTGAAATATTAAATTCCAATACCAATTCAAAAAACTCCTTAAAGCGATTACCATCAAACATCAAATCCTGTACTGTTATAACACCTTTATCATACCACTCCGAATAGTAAAAATATTTCTTTGTTTTCAAACAAATATTCTTATTAAACCACAACACATCTATTTTGTGCATCTCTCTTAAATTCATGTTGGCCAACAATCTACTTCTAAACACATACCAGACCTTAATGGTTTCACCCAGCTGGAAATTTACATTCTTTAAAAGACTGTCAGGAGCACTTGCTCCAAATAAAATGAAAGGGTCTGTATGGAATTCAGTGAGACTTTTCATTTCAATTTGTTTCCAATCACTTTTAAAATCTTCATTCAGCATGTGCACTGCAAGAAGATTATTATACTCAAAATTATGTTATGAAAGTTTGAATTGAATTGAATAAAACACTTTTGAGTTATCATAGTCAGAAGGTATGAAAAATGGTTTTTGTTTAATATATACAGAGCATTTGGAGGGGGGGGGGCGGTTATTGGAGACCGAACTTGTTCTCTAGCTACAATTACAACAAAAACTGGCAAGTGAATTCGATGTCTGTGTTCAGCTAATATATGACTTGATATTTCTCTTTCCTTAGATGAATCATTATTACATTACATTCATGCTGGATAAATTCACATCGAAAAGCTTCAGTCAATGTGAGAAAACCTTCTGTTGCGTTACTGAACATTTTATGAAGGTTTTTACTAAACATTCGGGTCGCGGCCTGGCACGGCGCGGCTCGCTGGGTAGAAATTTTCCAACATTTTTCAGGAATTTCATGTATGGTATCTTTCTTTTTTTTGTTTTAAGCAGTAAAAAAAAGAAGAAAAAAAGGTAATTCTTTTCCAGAACATTTTTCAGGAATTTTATGTATGGAATTTTTTTTTTTTTAAGAGTTTTTTTTTCTTCAAATGCCGCACCCTAATCTCCAAAAACATAAATAGAATTAAGCTGACCGAATATGAAGTAGTGGTTGCCTGAGTATCGGAACTTTGAAAATCCTCTAAAGGGTTGGGAGGGGGGGGGGGGGCTGCAGCCTATTTGGGGATGCCTTTTGCCCAAATATTAACTTTCCAGTGTCGCTCGCGAGCAAAGTTTTTCCTTTATTTCTTACCTTTCCTTTTCCATTCCTTCTTTTCTTTTCTTTTTTAGTTTTCCTTTCATTTCCCTTTTCTTTTTTCTTTTCTTCTCCTTTTCCCTTTCCTCTCCCCTCTCCCTTTTTTCACCCTCCTTGTTGTTTTTATTGCCGATCGACAGTGGTGGCGCATTTGCCGACGGCAATGCTAGCGACGCCCTTGTTTACTTATAGTAAAAAGAATGGGACGTCACAAGATATTATGACACGAGTATTAGAAAGTAAACAAGAAAGAAAAACAGCTGAGCAGAAAGGAACACTAAATAATCATAATAGGAAATGGGGGGGGGGGGGGTAGGGGGAATGGAGTCATTTGCTGCTCTCGCTGGAAACGTAACATAGATCTGATCATGCATCTCTGGGGGGGGGGGGCTTTATGTTGATTTTATGATTTATTGCTTTACAGCAGGTCTCCTCGTTTGTCATACATTTCGCTTATTTCTAAGATTATTATTGTGTTTATGTCTGTTTCGTTATTTGACATAAGCAGTTTAAATTTCTCTTGATTTTATTTTATTTTATTTACCACATATAAAACATATATATAATAACATACATGATAACATGAGAAAACAATATTGGAAGGATCGCCCTGCTCAGCTGTGCCATTGCAGCACAGTTGTTCTACCGAAGGGTCCAGTTGATAAGATAAAACAAAAGAGAGAAAATAATATATCACAAATTGAATGATTAACATACTAGTTTAACAGTACATGCCCTCACCCACCCTACTGGTCTTCTTCTATTCTTCGTTTAGGTTTTGAAGATCAGTTAAGATCATGTTGAGTTTAGAGAGCATTCTTAATCTGGAATCATTTAAGTAAGCACATTGCAATAAGAAGTATAAACAAGGGCGTCGCTAGGGGGATGTGAGGGATATTCGGGCAGCTTATTTCTATATTTGTTTTTTGGAGATTAGGGTACAGCGTTTTCGTCCCCCAAAAATAAATAAAAGCTCATAAAAAAAAAGATTATATACATAAACATTCCTTTAAAATGTTTGGAAAAAAATAAATCCCTTTTTTATTTTGCTGTTCATAAAAAAAGATACCATACATAAAATTCCTTTAAAATGTTGGAAAATTTCTACCCAACGAGCCTCGCCGCCCCACGCCGCGACCCGACTGTTTAGTAAAAGCCTTATATGAATATGTTTCGCAGTGCTCTAGAATCATTATAAATGCAATGACCATTATAGAGAGATAATTTCGTCCTTGTCAAAGAACTTTACGGCGCCTGGTCGTTTCGCCCCTGTAAATACATTACATGAAATTCTCGCCTATCAAAAAAGGGTCGGTTTTATGACCCCTCCCCGTATAAGTGTGCCCGTTCAACACCTCTTCACCACCACATTAGAATACTATATGTCCAGTGTCATCTCCACATAAAATCAATTCCATTACAAATTTCCAACTGACGTATTTGTTGTAAATTAACACATGGAATTATTGCAAGACCTATATCTACAACAGTTTTTACGACTGCCCATAGGTAGCCCTACATAATTAGTGTTTTGATAAAGTGTTATCAAAACTACAACTTAATAGATTCGAGTAGAAATAATCTTGCTGCATTATAGACGATTTCATCCTAGAATACTGCTACAAAACACATTGAAAAGTTCCTAGAAAAGTTTTATCGTTTTTAGGCGTGTTAAAAGTAAAAATAGTTTTTCTTTGCTTTGATCATTTCCATTTCACAGGTAGACGTAGCTGAAGAAGTCCCGTAATGATCAAATGAGTTCATTCAGTAACTTAAAAATGTGAATTATTATGTACGATTTCTCACCTTTCTATCCAGAAAACATCCTAGTACAAGGCTTGACAGAGATTGAAACAACAGAGTCATCTATATTAGTAAATTGGACAAGACCGTCTGGCGAGTTTGATTGGTACAATGTGACCTGCTCGGACCAGACTGATATTGAGCATCAACTTATCAAAGCAAACAGGACCAACTATACCTGCAACAATTTAACTTGTGACACACACTACACTATCACAGTAGGAACGGTGATTGGATACCGAACTTGTTCTCTAGCTACAATTACAACAAAAACTGGCAAGTGAATTCGATGTCTGTGTTCAGCTAATATATGACTTGATTTTTTTCTCCTTCGATGAATCATGCATAGATTTATGGAACTACATGTTAGATAAATTTACAGCGAAAAGCTTCTGTCATTGAATATAACTTCTGCTGCGTTGTGGCACATTTTCAAAAATTTCATTTATAGTGTTCTAGAACCAAGGAAAGTTCAGTGACCCTTCTGGAGAGATAATACCTCCAACCAGGGGCGGATCCAGGATTTCGTATAAGGGGGGGCACACAAATGCAGGATTGTCAACTTTGGGAAACTGCTTGGAGGGAGACCCAAATTTTTTTGGTCTCTCGCCAGCCCTCCAAAAGTCGCTCAGTGGGGGGGGGGGGGGGGGTTATGGGGTCCAGTTCCCCTCCATAATTCTCTGACAAGCAAAAAAAAAAAAGGTTTTCTGCTCGGAAAGAGGGGGCACAATCACAAATAGGGGGGGGGGCACATTGAATTGTTTTCCCTCAAAAGGGGGGGGGGGCACGGGCCGGGATTCCCCCCCCCCCCTGGATCCGCCACTGCCTCCCACTACAAAGGCCCATATTCGTTTCGCCCCTAGTATAATATAACATGATATCATCGCCTATGAATCCCGTCACATATGAATGCACCCTTTTAACATTTCTGCAAGCACACTGGAATGTTATTACTCCAACTAGCAGAAGCAGCCCATGGACATTCACAGGCTCTAGATGTGTTTATGATTAATCATAAAGTTGTCACAATCTATTCAACTGAAATAACAAAAACAAAGAAACAAATCTCCGCATGGCATATTTTTTCGGGTAATGTGGTATTTTTTACCAATAAGTATGTACAACATGCGAGTATGTGTTATTCGTCCAAATCTTGAATGAGTTTTAAAGAAAGTAGTTATTTATCTTATGTCGGCCCTGTGGCCTGTGAACGACCCACGTCCTTATACTTCACATCCAGGATTCTTGCACTTTTTGAGGAGCGATTTGATCTTGCCTATTTTCTATGGTTCTTACTCAAAGAAAGGTTATGAAAGCATAACATCCATTGGTGGCCCTTATAAAGAATGGAAGAATGAATAAAAAAAAAAAAATCTTTAAGGGCTATTTTCTTTTGGGAGGGGGAAGGTCCCGCCGCCCCCTTATGGGTCTTGGGAAGGCCTGCCACCTCCCAACTCCTACCCCCTCCCCCTAAATAAGTGAATAAATGAATAAATGATGATAATCAGGGATAATGAAATACCGCAACTTCTAATTTCCAAACAATCAGTGCACATTTGACATGTGTGATGAGAAGGCCGATTAATCAAGACACTGGTCAACTTTAACTCAAAGGCCAGGCACATGAAGCACATGTACACGCACGTTCGTGTAGACTATGGCATATAAATGATGTATACAGAGCTTGATCGAGAAGTTTGTCCGTAGTAATATGCTATGAATCGAACTTTCTCCCCTCGCAGTGGGCTGAACGGTAAACAGGATACGTGCTCGTTCGTGTGTACAACGGTATGAACTGCCCCCCCCGGAAATTATAAATTTAAAAATGTATTTATGAAATATGGACCCTTAAAAAGTGCCTCCCTACCATCTGAGATTCATTCCCGCCCGTGCGCACCAAAAGGAGGGGGCCCAAAAGAGCCAGGGGAGGTGCCTAATTGAACCGAAGAAGACACCCCCAAATTCTTAGCGTATTCAATGTGAGAATACCTTTTTGAACATTCTTGAAATATGATTTGTTGTGCTCTAGAATCATTACAACTCCAATGACCATTTTCATGATTTTAGAGAGATAATTCCGCCTCGTGGACGTTTCTCCTCTGTAAATACATGAAATTCTCGCCCATGAATTTAAAAAAGGGGTGGGTTATGCCCCTCTGCGTTGCAAATGAGTGTGCCCATTCAATTACTTCTGCACCAGATTGTTATTTTCGAGTCCACTCGCTATTCATAAGGACCGCTATTCATAGAAAACCGCTATTCATTTAACACGCGTTATGAATAGCGGTCCTTATTAGTTATGAATAGTGGTCCTTATGAATGGAAGTCCTTATAAATAGCGAGGTAATTTGTCCATGGTTTGCTCGCGATTTAGAAGGACCGCTAACATAAAAACCGCTATTCATTTAGTCATGCGTTATGGATAGCGGTCCTTATGAGTAAGTGGTCCTTATGAATAGCGGTCCTTATGACTAGTGAGGTTACCCCGTTATTATACCTCTAATGTCATCGCCACTTAAATTCAATTCCATTCCAGATTCCTACATTAATAACGTGTTTGTTGTGTTTGTGTTGTGCTTGACAGTGTTCCCCTTCTTACAAATGAATGAGATTTATTCACGTGAAAAAAAATGCTACAAATTTTCATTTGTCAGATCATACAGAATTTTATCCTCCAGATATTCACTATATGAAAATGTCCGATATCTATTAGGCTTTGCATTTCCACTTTGTACTAAAATTGTTATTTCTATTGCAGTGAGCTGCATTGTTTCACAAACTCCAGGTGTTCGTCCATCTGCCATATCAACTGCAAATATACCTCCTACCAGTACAACCGGTAATACATCTACTATGTCTGTTGCAAGTGCACTTACTTATAGTCCAATTAGTGGTATATCTACAATGTCTGTTGCAAGTTCACCTACTGCTGGTCCAACTGTTGATCCATCTACCATGTCTGTTGCAAGTACACCTACTACCAGTACGAATAGTGATTCAACAATCACAACGGGTGATTCAACAACCACCACTTCTCCCACTGCAACAACTAGTATACCCACTACAACTAGTTTACCTCCCATCTCCACACAGACGGTCACTAGTACACCAGGTAATTTTGTTTGTTTGTTTTTTAATTCATAGAATAGACTTTTACGTAGTAAAGTCAACCTTTTGATTTTGTCAGATATTTGTATGGCTCTGCCCACCGAAGGTGCTGCCAGAGGTATTATGTTTTCGGGTTGTCCGTACGTCCGTCCGTCCCACTTTTTCGTTAACGCGAGAACTATTTGAGGTATGAACTTCAAACTTGGTGCTAGTTTGTATGACCTTAGGAAGACGATCTGATTAGATTTTGGGGTACGTATGTCAAAGGTCAATACTGTAGTTACAGGTTTTAGCCCCATTAACGCGACATCTCCAGAACCATTTGAGGTATGAACTTCAAACTGGGTGCTAGTATGCATCACTAGTACAAACTGATAAGATTTTGGGGTAAGTATAGGTCAAGTCATTTACCATGAAATTTCAGGTTTTTAGACTTGTTATTGAAATATCTCTTGAACAATGTGAGCTATTAACTTCAAACTTGGTACTAGTATGCATCACCATATTGAAACGTTCCTCAGTTATGTTGGTGCGCACCTCAGCTGCGCATCCTGGCTGGTTGTGTTACGTCATCACAACATCGGGGGGAGTAATGCGCGCAGTTAGGACAATGGATACGCACATTAAACACAATCATGCTTAATAATTATAATGGGTACGCAAGTGTGCGCAGTAAGAAGAACCACGTAAAAAAAAAGATGAAATCAACCATTCTGCACTATAAAACCGTCTAGTCATTTGACCAGATCTCCTGTTCACATTTTCTTAATCAGATTCTAGCCACTCTGACTAGGATTCTGTTCATTTCAACCCGAAGCTGGTAGTTTTGACTAGAATAGTGTGGGTGCCTGTGGGAATAGTTATTTCTGTCAAATCCGATTATATTCTAGTCATGTTTCACTAGATTGTTTTTAGAGTGTGTACCT
The DNA here is from genome assembly GCA_025618425.1 of Heliocidaris tuberculata. Classification (NCBI taxonomy): domain Eukaryota; kingdom Metazoa; phylum Echinodermata; class Echinoidea; order Camarodonta; family Echinometridae; genus Heliocidaris; species Heliocidaris tuberculata. The sequence continues at coordinate 19,349,044 of CM046852.1, read as the reverse complement.
GTGAAAAATATATCAAATAGTAACTAGCTTGAGATGAAAGATAACATTCGATGCCCCCTCATGAATTTTCTATACCCAAATTTAGTCGTATAGGAACAAAATAATGAAAGATAGATGTCTTTTGGAATTCATAGTCATAGTCATCTACCTCCCATTTTTATACACTAACTTAGTGTACAAAAACATGGGAGTCTCCCGGAAAATCACCCCAACTCCCGACCTTACGACCACCTCCCTTAAGGCCACCGCACACTACACGACCTGAGGTCGTACGACCTAGTCCACGACCTCGCAAAAATTCAACATGCCAAAACCTGGGACCTGATCGTGCGACCTGGTCCTACGACCTGAAACTTGGGTGTTTGGTGACGTCATACCGTAGTTCGGAAGGTCGTACGACCTCAGGTCGTGTAGTGTGCGGTGGCCTTTATCCTTCCGGAATTCCACATTTTAGAGCAGTTCCAATATTGTGTATACATTGCATGTGTTATATTGCGTAGCTTCTTGAGTCCGTCCGTGCGCGTACATCGTACAGTATATTCCATCGTATTTTCATGTTACGTACACTCATCCTGTTTATAAATGGTGCATATCGTATATGCATTCACATCCATGCACTATACTACAGAAGAACTGTACAAGTATATTATCTTGTTAATGTACCCTCTTCGCGCCGGCACTAATGCGCAGTGCGATGGCATGGGCATGCAGCATGCATTATTATCATGTATGCATAAGCTGTCTGCTACATGTTACTACTGTAGTAGTTAGATCGATCGCGAGCTCAGAAATCACAACACAAAATACTGGCATTTGGCGTTCAAGAAGTAGTTGTAGCCTCCAGAAATGAGTTCAAATAGAGTTTAATCGCAATTTTCCATGATCCAGGTAATGTAAAAAGACTATTTTGTCGTGTAATTGATGTAAAACTTTGGGCAAGAAAACCTGCTGGATAGTAAATTCCAGCGGGCACAGGGTGACTTCTTCCGCAGCACTACCGGCCTAGCTTTTCTTGATTACTAGTAGTGTGGCGCGTTTTTTTACTCACTTCATCTTAGGGTGTTTAGATATATATGTGATTAACTGCATATGGTCAGGAAGTCTTTCATTCCATGGAAATTTGAAAAAAGAAGCCTTTTTGTTTCCATATCCGAGATCCTTGAAAGTCTGACTTTGTGACAATCGGTGCAGTATAAACTGCGTGTCTGTACATATCTTGTACACCCTTACTACTTGCCTGTAGAGTACCACTGTACCTGTACCTGAGTTGACATTTTGTCTGTAAGACAGAAAGTAGGGGTTTGTGGTTCATAGAAACATACAGGGCCTCCGCTCAGGTGGTACTTTGGTGGCTCGTCTGCGACTTTGGTCCGCAGGTGTAGTGATGGGAAGCCGAATTACTGTACGTCACAGACCCCATTTTAAAAACTTTCTATTATGGAACTAACAGGGCTGCTCGTGAAAAATCCTCCCTAAAGACCAAATTCAAAAGTTGGCATCTCTGTAACTTGGCACAAAAAGAGAACTGGAGAAAGAAAGTCGAATATAATGCTGAAGAGTCATTATTTTGTTTACGCCATATGTCTAACGATAATTATCTCTACAGTCAAAGACATGGGCGGCATATCTCTTTAAAAAAATATATATAATTATGTATAAAATGTCACGTAAAATGACTTACAATTTCCTTCTTTTTTATTCACTGGTTCGAAAGTGCGCGTTTGATTGTCATATGAACTGTTAGGGCACTCTTCGTACGTAAAATATAGACAATTATCAGTCAGGGAGACTACCGAGTTTTCGGAAATGATCAAACTCCCCAATAAAAGGGACTATTGGCCTCAATGAATCATTCATGACCTTTCACCGCTTCCTGACCGTTGATCGTCATGTACAAAGTGAATGACAATCCTACACCGTTTTGACATACATATCTTTAAACATTCACCTCAAAAAACGCTCATGGAATGTTGATGTTGAAATTTCAGTCAATGAAGATGGATAAAGAAAGTTTATCCCCTCCAAAAATCAGGATTCACAAGCCACGAGGAAAATTCGTAATTGAAGGATGAAAACGCGATTCGAAAATGTATTTTTTGAACAGATTCGTTCAAGGCGTTCTTAGTTTGCTGCAGCAATGCAACGAAACACACTGTGCCTGTAATGCCCTATGCATAGGCTGTGTGTACACCATACACACACACATGGGTGTGCGTGTGTGTGTATGTGTGTGTGTATGTTAATGTGTGCGGGCCTCCGCCATCCCGCTCGATGCGGAGCTCTGTGTGTACGTGTGTATTTCTTTTTTTCTCTCTCTCTCTCCCTCTGTCTCGCTCGCTTTGGTGAATTTTTCTCGTAGCGACTGGAATAAGAACATTTATAACGGTTCCCTGTGACCAGTTCGCTTCGCTCCATTACATAACAACCTCTCGCGCTTCGGTGTACCCTAAAACGCGGGACTACGGGACGCCCTAAGATCCGGCTATGTTTTTAAATTTTCTCCTCCTTCAGTATACCTTTCTCTACAAATCTGGCTAGGTTGACGAATATGGCATTGATTTTGGATGTACAGTATAGTGTTATTTCGAACCCAACCCATAGACAGGTTCCAAGCCAGTTTTTGCGAGTTTTGCGAGGTTTTGACTTCTTCCGCAAGCTAAGGGCGCTGCTAGCACAAAAACGAATGATTGCCCCCCCCCCCCTTTTTTTTTTTTTTTTTATTTCTCCTCCTTCAGTATACTTTTCTCTACAAATCTAGAAAGTTTGAAGAATATGACATGGATTTTGAATGTACAGTAGAGTTATTTCGAACCCATCCCATTCCTAGACAGGTTCCTAGCCAGTTTTTGCGAGTTTTGCGAGTTTTGCGAGTTTTAGACTTCTTCCGCCACGTGAGGGCGCTTCTAGCACAAAGACGACAGAGCCCTACATACACAAGGGCTCTGAAAAACGAGTGCATGGACCCCCCCTGTAGAGCCCACAAATGTAAAAATCAACCACAAATGTAAAAATAACCACAAATGTAAAAACATTGCACCCGCAAATGTCATAACATGTCAACCATCAAGTGTAAAAATAACCACAAATGTGAAAAAAAATCGCCCATAAATGTAAAAATCTGTTTAACCACAAATGTAAAAACATTTCGCCTACAAATGTAAAAATTTCCATTTTTACCACAAATGTAAAAACTAATTGCTTGCATAATGCACCTATGTAAGATCAGTTTTTATAATGGTAAATTGCCACTTAGTCTAATGCCAATTGGTCTAATAGCCAAATGGTCTAACATCATTCGGTCTTACAACAATTCGTCCATCGCCAATTCGTCTAATCAACATTTCGTCTATAGCCAATTCGTCTAAACATGACTTGATCTAATAATCAGTTCGTCTAATGTTCACTTGCTCCAGTATCTATTTCGGCTAAAACCAGTTGGTCTAATCATCATTTCGTCTAATAGCCATTTTGTCTAAACCCAGTTGCTCTATCACCCACATCGTCTAATCATCATTACGTCTAATCATTGTTTGGTCCAATTCTCAGTCCGTCTAATAACCGTTTGGTCTAATGTTTATTATTTATATAACCATTTGGTCTAATAATACAGACAAATAGGTTAGCCTGTCATAGTTACATAGGTTTATTGCCACTTCGTCTACAGCCAGTTGGTCTAATAGTCAATTGGTCTAACATCATCCGGTCTAATATCAGTTGATCTAATACCCATTTGGTCTAATACTACAGACAAATAGGTTAGCCTGTCATAGTTATATATACACTGCATGGGCCGTGGAACCTGGCCCCACGCGGGGGGGGGGGGGGGGTAATGGGGCGGCAGCCCCTTCACTTTTTGAGTAGACACGTTTCATATAATTTTGTTTAATGATTATGTACAGTATACATACTTCTAGAAGAGATCTCATTTTAAAGATAATACATTGTAATAATGTTTGGGCGCTCGCTTCGCTAGCTTGCAAAATGTTGAAAAGGGTTTTTGGTACCCGGGCAAGAGGCGTCAGTCCCCACTTCCAAAAACGTTCCATTTCCCTGCATTGTGGTACATGTAGTAATAATGATGATAATAATGAATAGAAACAGAATGGCACAATGAGAGAGAGAGATTATGGGAGAATGAATATAAAAAGTAATATAAGGAAAGACGGAAGCGAAGTTTAATCGATGTATATTACAATACAATAGGGAGGATCGAAAGTTAATGGAGAAAAGGATAAAGACATAAGACGATTATAAAAAAAAAGGTCACTATAAAAAAAGAAGAATAACATTACGAAATTAGAGATGTAAAGCAAAAAAAAAAAAAAGATAAAAAGAAAGCATATTGCAAAATAGGCAAGATGATAGAAAGATAAACCAAGGAATAAAGAGCGAAAAAATTATAGAGACAAAAAGAGAAGAGAAAGATGATAGAATAAATAATATAAAGATTAACATACGGGAAGATGGAAGAGGTGATAGAAGGTATTAAAGAATAACACAACTAAAGAAAGATGGAAAAATGAAAGGATAAAAGCAAGGAATAACATAACGAAAGATAGAGAAATGATAGAAGGATAAATATATACATAAGAGAAGATAGCTAAATAAATCAAAGGATAAAAACAAAATAAATGCAAAGTGCAATAAAACAATAATTGAAAATTCACTAAAATGTTAATTGATTATCAATTAATCAATTAATTCACTTGATAATTGATTAAACACATGTAATCAATTCATGCCATGCTCCATCAGGTCACCTTTTTTCTCCTCTTTTTTACCCCCCCCCCCCAAAAAAAAAAAAATAGTTAACATACAATTACTGCAAAAAAAGTTCGAAAATTTCGGTCAGTGCGCCGAACCGAGACCTGACTGTTTAGTCAAAGCCACCTAGAGTAGTATTGTTGGGGGAAAACAAGAAATTTGCCAAGTTGGTCATTAGACGAAACGATGATTAGATCCAATGGGAATTAGACCAGACGGCTATTAGACCAGATGACAATTAGACCAAATGACAATTATTCCAAATGGTTATTAGACTAAATGGGTGTTGACTAAATGATAGACCAATTGAGGTTAGACTAACTGACAAATGGACCAAATGATGCGTAGACCTAATGGGTATTAGACTAATTGGGTTCAGACCATTTGATGATTACACGAAATGGCAAATAGATTAATTGATAATGGACCAAATGGTTATTAGACCAAATGGCTATTAGATGAATTGACTATAGACCAAATGGTAATCAGACGAAATGACAATTAGACCAAATGTAATTTGGCGAAATGATGATTAGACCAATTGGTTATTAGATCAATTGATATTAGACTGGATGATGTTAGACCAATTGGCTTTTAGACCAACTGGCTGTAGACCAAGTGGCAATAAACCTATATAACTATGACAGGCTAACCTATATTTGTCTCTATGATTAAACCAAATGGTTATATAAAGAATAAACATTGGACCAAACGGTTATTAGACGAACTGAGAATTGGAGCAAACGATGATTAGACAAAATAGTAATTAGACGAAGTGATGATTAGATGATGTGGGTGTTAGACCAACTGGGTTTAGACAAAATGGCTGTTAGACGAAATGATGATTAGACCAACTGGTTCTAGCCGAAATAGATATTGGACCAAGTGAACATTAGACGAACTGATTATTAGACCAAGTGATGTTTAGACCAAGTGGGTATTTCACCAAATGTGTTTTAGACGAAGTGATTAAAAACTGATTATTAGACCAATTGGTTATTAGACGAAATGTTGATTAGACGAAATGTTGATTAGACGAATTGGTGATGGACGAATTGTTGTTAGACCGAATGATGTTAGACCATTTGGCTATTAGACCAAGTGGCATAAGACCAAGTGGCAATTTACCATTATAATAACTGATCTTACATAGGTGCATTATGCAAGCAATGATTTTTTACATTTGTGGTAAAAATGGAAATTTTTACATTTGTAGGCGAAATGTTTTTACATTTGTGGTTAAACAGATTTTTACATTTGCGGGCGATTTTTTTTCACATTTGTGGTTATTTTTACACTTGTGGTTGACATGTTATGACATTTGTGGTTATTTTGACATTTGCGGGTGCAATGTTTTTACATTTGTGGTTGATTTTTACATTTGTGGGCTCTACACCCCCCCCCCCCTTTGTTTTTTTTTTTTTTTGTTTTTTTTTGACTTTCTCCTCCTTCAGTATGCTTCCTCTTGAAATCAGGCTAGGTTGACGAATATGACATGCTAACCTCTGAAGACTTGTACGAGTATTATGTAATAGAATTCCTAAATTATACAAATAAAAATGAAGTATAATTAGAATTCTATGTAATAATAAGAAGTACAAGTCGAAGAGGTCCCGCCCTATCGCAGTCGATGGTCTATTCCCAATCACTTCGCTTCCCCCTCCCTAATTCACAGAAGCTGACAATCTGCTTAATGTGTCTCTTCACAGTTCCGTTATCCAAGTATGCACAAATTCGTAAATATTGTTTGCAAATACATATTTTTAGAGTATTCAAATAGTACACATGTACACTATGTACCTCGTGTGTGTTCTAACATCCTAGAATTTTACAGTGAGGCAGTAGTTGACTGTGAAGGTTTGTGAAAGAAGTCATGAGGAATAAAACAATAATGTTCTTTCACACAAAGAAATCTTTCGGATAAGAAATTTTGTTTTTTGTTTTTTCTTTCTCCTTCCTTCCTTCAATTACCTTTTCACTTCGAAAGATGAATACACCGGCCTTTTATAAGGGCTCCGTCAATACCTCATTTGAATTGTTAATTACTTTGAAATTCTTTGTGATTCCACTGCCTGAACACCTGGGATATGCTAACCTCTTCGACTTGTACATCTTATTATTACGTAGAATTTTAACTAATAATTAAATTGATAAATAAATCGTACAAAATTAATAAAAATGAAGTATAATATACTTCATATTTATTTGTATGATTTAGGAATTATCCATATCACACATCTGAGTGGTGGTTCTACAAAATTTGTATTTTCCCTGGTGATGCAGCGCGCAGTTGCTGGCTCAGGCCCACTGTGGTGAGAACATCTGAATTTGTTAACAAAACGAGCAAATGGCAGCTTGCAGTGCGAGGAGATTTGTGAATTTTGACTAGGTACCACAAAACCACCCAAAGTCGCACTAAGTGATTTTCAATTAGAGCTCAATAAAGGTGTTTTTGGTCAGCATGGTCAAATTTCATTTTTCGGTATTTCCTGAAAGGGTATACTTTCTTTTAAGTAATTTTAAAATGTGGAGGCACCAAACAATCTAAAAGTGGTATTTCTGACAGTTTTAAGTGGACTAATGTTTGTCTTCTGTGGCTTTTGTAGTACAGTGTGTCCCAGAAAAAAGGAAACCGGATTTCATAATAATTTCAGAATAATTTCTGTGATGTATGTAAAGCTCTGCTTCTCTTCTTTCATTTGATGCACAACTCAATATTCATAATTCACGCATGATTGAATTAAAACAATGGAAAGTAGTGCTACCAAAATTTTATTTGCCCACACAAATTGCAACTTTAAGTGAGCTTTTAGTGTAGTAAACGTAGTTATTTTGAAGAAAAAAAACTCACATAAAAATTCATAATTTTTTTTCTTTTATATGACCTCTCATGCGTAAAAAGTAATTGATGTATGCCAGAGAACAGGTAAAAGAAAACATGCTTGATTTCTTCCCAAATTAGTGGATAGTTGAGTAAGAAGCCATTCAGCTTTCCTGACCTATCAGCTGACAATGGACCTAATGCTTGAGTGAATTTACACAAACATGGGGAATGAAAAGGAATATTAGAGATGGTTGGAGTATGAAAAGGCTGAAAATAATAATTTACGTTAGAAAATTTCTGCCATGAAATCCGGTTCCCTTTATCCTGGGACAAGCTATATTAGTTTTCTTTCTTTTTTTTACGACCCTCACTCATTTTGATCTCCCATAACTTTAGAACTAAGCTCTTGCATTGATACTTGTCGACTGTGATGAGCAGGATGTGTTTTATTAATATGCCAAGTTTTAGGACTTGGGATTGGGATTATCTCAATTAATTTATTTACTTTCTGTTCTTCCCAAACCGCCTTAATCCTTTTTAAAAGAGGTCGAATCTTTACTTTTCAAATTTATTTGGAACGGAAAACCAGACAAAATTAGCCGCAAAACTTTAACCGGGGATTATGTGGTCGGAGGTCTAAAAATGTTACATTTACCCTCAATTATTTCAGGCTTGAAAATAGCATGGGTTAAACGTTTGCTTGATGAAAGTAATGTTGGGCAATGGAAATGTTTTTACGAACACTATTTGGCTCCATTTGGAGGACTTTTTTTTCTGGTATAATAATACTAATAACGATGATCGTAGTGTATTATCTATAAGGAACAGTTTTATTCTGGAAGTTGCCCAGGCATGGACCTCTTTAACGCTTGATACAGAAATCAATCATTCTCACTGCAGACGACAAATTATATGAAACAACACATTTAATCGTTTTAACCACAAAGTTTTATTCGTGAAATCATGGTATGATAGGGGGATAGTTACATTATCGGATCTTCTTGACGAAAATGACATTTTTTTACCTCCTTTGAATTTCGAAAGAAATACAAGTTTGACTGCAATTTCGTAGAATTTTATTCTGTGAAAACAGCTGTTCCCCATAACTGGAAAAAAAAATTCCCAAATGTGAAGAGGTAAACCATACATTACAAGAGAACATGATTAAAAATATAATGAAGGTAACGAAGGTCTGTCTGTACATTCATAAGTTTAGTGTTAAACAAATTTTTAACCCCCCTAAATCGATAGATAAATGGAATTCTTTGTTGAATACTTCAAACATAGACTGGGCAAAAATCTGCTTAGTTCCTATCAGAGCATGTTTCTCTACACATATCCGTTATTTCCAATTTAAGTTAATTCATCGCATACTTGGTGTAAACAAGTATCTTAAAACATAACTCGTTGACTACTGAATTCTCTCATTCCCTAGGCTTAATACAGGGACCTCCCGGTTCCCGTAGGCAATGGGTTAATACATTAAATATCACGAAATCAGATTTATATTCATTTTGTTATAGATCTGATGAAAGTATAGAACATTTATTTTGGGATTGCCCAATCATCAGAAGGTTTATTATGGACGTCCAACATTTCATTTTGGATGACAAAGTTACCCTGAGTAAAATCAACCTCTTGTTTGGATTTTATGGAGGTGCTGGAATTCAATTTGATTTCATTATTTTATATGCCAAATACCAAATATTTTCCAGAAAATGCAAAAATAGCGTATTATCAATCAGCTCTTTCAAGTGCATGTTAAGATATCTGCTTAGTTCCTATCAGGGCATGTTTATCTACACATATCCGTTATTTCTAAGTTAAGTTAATTCATCGCATACTTGGTGTAAACAAGTATCTTAATACATATTTTCAAGAAAATGCAAAATAGCGTATTATCAATCAGCTCTTTTAAATGCATGTTAAGATATTATCGCTGTCTAGAACATTAAATCTGTATTAAAAATAACAGCTTTATATCATTTGATAACAGATAGAAAAATACTGTTTTGCTGTAAATCTATTTTAGCACTATGTCCTGTATAATCAGAATTTTTTTTTAAATTCTATTGTTTATATTATGTACATATATATATGTTTTGTTATATATTTGTAATATATTGCAAAGTCAAGAACAGTATCTGATAAAGATGTTTCTGCAAAGGGGAAAAAAAAGTTTTAGGACAATCTGATAATCCCTTCATACAAATTTCTATTGAGTTCCAATCTTCCTTTTGTCACCTTTGAACAATACATCTCAAATCGGAGTGCTTTAATAGACTTTATAAAACGGGTTCAAGAATGTAGCCATCCTGAATGGTCAAATAACATCACGTGACCGTGCAAAAAAAAAGTGATAACGCACGGCGAGGGGACTAACGCACGGCTAATCCGGATCAAACACTAAGATTGTAAGAAAACACTAAAATTGTAGACCCGTTTTATAAAACTATTAATACATGGTTGTGAGTTCGTGCGTTAGTGCGATCCAGCAACACGCAGGTTTTTATCGTGGTGTCTAACACACTCGGCTACGCCTCGTGTGTTAGTACACCACGATAAAAACCTTTGTGTTGCCAGATCGCACTAACGCACTCCCAACCATGTATTAATAGTATAATGATACTTCAAACCCTTATATCTTATTAGTAATATTCTGTGGCCAGGACTGGGCATTCTTCTCTTTTTCCCCCGTAGGTTAGGAACATCCAATGCTGATGAGTTATATATCATTAAAGCTGAGAATCTCCTCTTTCAGAATCAATCCTTAACTGAAAATTCATATCTTGCGACTCCTTTGTGGTTTTGTGGTTCCTGGTCACAATTGTTATACATTTGTTCAGGAATCACTGGATATTGATTGAAAACTGAGGGGGAAAATGGCAATGGTGACGTCCAAATACAAGAGCTCGTTGATTACAGAAAGTCGAGACAGCGGAAATCGCTTCTGATTGGTCAGTTATTTCACAGAGTTCCAAATAGTTCTCTTTCATCATGTTCATATAGATTGTACATGGGAGGGAACTATTTAGAGCTCCATGATTTAACAAATGATCGCGCAGGGACTGCGTTACAAGCATTAATAATGCATACAGGTGACTATTGTATTGTGTTAATATATGTCATTTACTTATTTGAAGACAACTATATAATTTTGTCCGAATTTTTTTTTTTTTTTGTAATAAAAATTCCATCCCCTTTTTTCAGTACAATATGTCTCCAAAGCTTTGTGTTCTTTCTTCGTGAAATTTTGCATACATGTAAATATCGATCTATATGTCAATTCTCCTGAAAATTACAATTTAATGACATTACTATATTGACGTCATATCAGCGCTATTGTGTAATTTGTTTACGTTTACATTTTTTATGTTGTTATGCATCAGTAGACAGAACTGGAACTCCTTACAACGGTTATCTTTTAAAGTCAACTATATATATATATATATATATACTAGCTGCCTCGGCGCTTCGCACCTCGGCAGTAGTAGCGCCTAGTTAACTTTTTTTTCAACGGTTTATCTTTATTTTAATATATATATATATATATATATATATATATATATAAAAGATGTAGTCATTAGTTTTGTGACCCGGTAAATTTTGCTCGGTTCGGATCCGGTTGAAATAAATACATGCCAACCGCCGAGCCGGCCCGGGTCCGGTCATAATGTTGTGGTAATCAAAACATCATTAAATCATTTTAAAAAAGAACTTGAAAAAAACCATAAGATAGGAGCCAGAATTCCAAGTATTAAAGTGCTAAATCCCTGGGGTATCGTAAAAGGTCGGAAGGATGAAAGTTGGGGCTCGGTGGGTGCCATAGCACACGGAGTGGAATGAAAAATTAGAAGGGGGTTATATTGAAGAAATTCACACATGCCTTAACACACAGTGAGACCTGGGGGGTGATTCACTAACAGCTAAAATTAATCCCAAATAAGAAAAAATCAATTTTAGGAACAATATCCATCCTAAGAGCGATAACGCTTTTAGTGACTGATTCACTAAGGTATTTGGGATTGATTCCAGCCTCTGAATTGATTTTAAGTCACTCCACTGCATGCCCGCCCGCGCCCCAACCTGGGCGCGGCTACCTGTGCCTGCCTGCACGCCCATTGCCCTATATAGCCATAGGCCCTAGCCCTGTGTATGTCCAGTCGATGCGTGCGCGCAATTAATGCAGTAGCTAGGTAACGCGCACTAGCTACGCGCTAAGTAGAGAATTAGGTCGGGTGACTGAGGGGCGGTGACTGAAATTTGAGTACGTTGATTGGTTGGAATGAGTGCGCTCGTAAATATTCATTTGCGCTCATATATATTAATGATAAAATTGATTCCATCCTTAAAGCGATTTAGTGAATCAGTAAGGTGGAATTAATTTTAAGCTGGGAATGAAATCAATCCCGAAAATTGATTTTAGGAATGATATCGATCCCAGTTAGTGAATCACCCCCCTGGGCACCGTCTTATAAAAGAGTTGTAATTTATGAAATCACTTGCTCCGTTGAGGTTGGTCTCACTATGTGTACTCATTGGAACATGAATCTCAAAGTTACGCTGAAATTGAATCATTCTTAAATGTTTTATAAGACGAAGCCCAGACTGCACAACGACTTCCCTTTATCAAAATCACAACCCATTAAACTGTCAACAAGTAGCGCGTGTGCCAAATCCCCTTTGCATGCCCCATTTTCAGAGCGATGAAAAAAATATCTTTGTAGTTCAAAATGATGTAATTTTATTTTCTTATGAATCAGAAAGTTCAAATTAAATACAATGTCATATTCAATTTTGAAGCAGGATGGTCAGTGATTGGGCTGGTACAGGTCTTCAAACTTACAAAATTTGTCAAATGTCCGTAAGTGCCTAGGGCACGAATATACGTTGTTCTTCTTGCAGACATACATGACATAGGTACAATACACTGAAGGAGATTGGATCAAAAGTCTAAGCTATAAAACAACAATAACAATAACACTTAAGCAACAACAATGCGAAATTACCGTAAACAAATCAATTCCTTGCTTTGGAAAATTATACTACCATCACCCAAAACAACTCACAGAAATAGTGATTTTGAGGATGTTTCCAAATAAAAACGTACTCCGGAACGGACAGCCACTATACATTATTCTGTGTTTGACCAGAGTGGGCGAACACATGAATATTCAGCAAGCAGCCCCGAGTACATAGGTGACGATGGTATTTATTATTCATGAGTATGTACCGCGAAGTTTGAATTTTCCTTTGCGAGTTGGATTTTTCGCCCCGGGGGAGGGTGGGGGGGGGGGGGGGTATGTCCCATTGAGGCCTGCACGGCATCCGCGACCATGACTTTCTGAAAAGCACCCTAAACGAGGATATAAGTCGAGAGGTTTGTGATACCCTATTCAGGGAAACCCGCCAAAAATCATACCAAAAAGTGTGTTGCATTCTCAACCATGCGCGCGCGCGCGCGCGCGTATCACTTTCCCCTCTGCGATTCCCTCCATAGAACCCTGTACATTAATCATGAAAAACGTAAATTTCAACTTTTAGAAATACTTATATCTTTTTCACTTTTTAACAATTTAATTCAGTTAAAAAGGAATATGAATATTGAAGAAACAAAGAAGCTGCTGAGCATAAAAATGTAATCATCTCATGAATATGTAGAATTCTGGCCAATTTTGTTTGAAAACGGCCTTTTTATGTTGCCTCACAAAAACGTAGAACACCCAAATTACACGTGTTTCTATAGGGAAAGTAATCGACTCGCAGTGACAAGGTAATTTTGTTAATTGGTTAGCAGTGCTGTTAATGGCGGGAATTAACCAGTTAAAAGGTTTCTTAAGAGAGTAAGAGTTCTAGGTTTGACCTTTCTTATTTTGACTACTACTGGTTTTGTAGAATTCTGGCCTTTTTATGAATTAGTTATGAAATATGTTGTGTTTTTAAACTGATTCTGTGCGCGCGCACCACTGATCTCTACAGAGATCAGTGGCGCGCACGTGTCATTCTGATGACATTCAGGCTACGCACAAATGCAACAAATTGCGCGAAACTTATTGACATGTCTGAATTTTAGATCCTTAACGTGGATTTTTTTAGATTTAGGATATTATTTTACACCCTATTCGAGGATTGGTTCTTCTTGGCCCTTTTGGCCAAAAAGGAAGAGTTAAAGACAAAAAATTACTTTGGAACACATAGGGGCCTACAGAATGATGTTTTCATTGAAAGAATAGGAAAGAACCTTTTTGGATTCATGAAAATGTATTCACGGGAAGATTTTCAGATCATTTTCATTGAAAGAATAGGAAAGAACCTTTTTGGATTCATGAAAATGTATTCACGGGAAGATTTTCAGATCGGTGCTACTCCTGACCGGCTCCCGACTGCTACTGTCAAATTTCCTACCCTTTTCGAGGATTTTTTCTCATCACTACTAGTGAATGTGATACCCTTTTTTTCAGAATTGTCCTGTTTCTGATACCCTAAACGAGATCCCCGGGTTACACGTCTGGTGGTGAAAAACAACCCTTTTTACTCGTTTTCATGGACGCGGATGCCGAACAGGCCTCAATGAGACATAGCCCCCGGGATTTTTCGTGATTTCTATTTTAGGTTAAATTTCAGAATTTCATTTTTCTCTAAGTGTTAGAGTTTTGACCCTAAGCTAACTAAATAATGTCAACTAAAAAAAAATAGAATAAGAACCCACTAGTTAAGTTAGATCTTATCTAGTCTATTATCTAGAATGAAATAAGTCTAGTATCTAGACAAATTAATTGTATCAATTAATTTGAAGAATTCATGCAAAGATTCTGAGAACTTCAAGTGAAAGTCTTGCCATAAGCATAACAATTTCACTTTTCACTTTCAGTCAGGCCTGTCAGTGTTGCTGCAGTGAATGTATGCACTATTGCATGCAGCGTGCAGCCTGTATAACGCGACAGTGGCACTTCCACTGCACTGTGTGAGATGCGGTGTGAGCAAGATCCGAAAATTAATTTTATCAATTAATTTGAAGAATTCATGCAAAGATTCTGAGAACTTCAAGTGAAAGTCTTGCCATAAGCATAACAATTTCACTTTTCACTTTCAGTCAGGCCTGTCAGTGTTGCTGCAGTGAATGTATGCACTATTGCATGCAGCGTACAGCCTGTATAACGCGACAGTGGCACTTCCACTGCACTGTGTGCATGTGAGATGCGGTGTGAGCAAGATCCGATGTGGATATTCATTGATTCTATTGGGTTGTTTTTCCAAACGGGTACAATAATCGGATTTTATTGGGTCTGCCATCAGAATGTGAATGAAGTTAGCTATCAGGAACATCTGATTCTTGCAATTCTCCGTCTGTAAACAGTCAAATATTGCAGCTCTCCTGCACTCGCAATTATTAGACGGATAGTGGCTTAATGCACTGGCACTACCAAATTAGGGCAAAGAGGGAGTGGCCTAAGCGTCGAAGGCAAGGGGTTTATCTCAAATAATCGTACACACCAAGCTGTAAGAGTGGAAATAGTTTGCACGTTTAATGCGACCCCCAGCGCGATTTGCATGAGTAATGGAGGTTCGGAAAGGACGTATCGGCTTTTATATAAATAGATATATTATATAAATAGATATATACATATAGGAACAACTGCATTGTTGTTTCACTAGTAACTCAAAAAAATCTTGGAACAGGGTTCTCGAATTGGTATAGTTTTAGTAAATTAGTCCGACTCGACAACCGCCATTTTCAAGAACGTAACAACTTATTTTCAATTTCTTTAAAGGACATTTCAGCCCGAAACTAGATATTTGAGACCTTTTAGAAAGAGGAATTTACCTCCGTTCGCGAGGTGTTTCACAGATGTCGAAGGTTCATTGAATGAATGAAATGTAGAGCTATCAATTCTGAATTTAGAATACGCAAAATACATAATATACGCCTAATCGACGAATGCTTTATGAGGTGGCCTGTATTATAACGTGTACCTTATAAATTTGTCAGAATTTTCTTTACTACTATTGTTTTCATTTTCAACCACTTTTGTGCACAATGCATTTCAAAATCTAAAGGCTCATTTTTCCTGCATCCCCCCCCCCCCCTGTTTCCTGGCCCATAGGTGCATTTTTACTTTTATATAATGATTCAGAATTTTCGTCTTTTCTGTAGAAAAAATTCCATCCACCTTATTTTGAGAATGAGATGTTTCTAAAGCTTTGGGTTCTTTCTTCAACTTTTGATATTTCATTTTTTCATATTTCAAAATTTGTGATGAAGGCAATTAATATAATGAAAGAATATCATTTGACATCCTGAATATGCAAAACAACCCGCTTATTAATGTAAATTGTTTGAAAAAACCGATATTCATCCGAATGAAAATCACCTATTCTCCCATTATAGACATTGACGACTGTGCTCATAACCCGTGTATGAATGGTGGGACGTGTACAGACGGTGTAGACTCTTTTAGCTGTAACTGTGATGCTGGTTTTACTGACATGACATGCTCAACAGGTGACTAAATTGTTCATATTATTTCACTAAGTGTTAGGGTCCACGGGGCGTTCTTAAAGGGGGGGGGGGGTTAGGGGCTAAATCTGCTTTCACTTGAATAATGACATTTTTTGGAGCATTTTTTTTCAAAGATTTCTTCAAAATGTGTCTACTCAAAAAGTGGGGGCAGGGCTGCAGTCCCCACCCCCCTGTTTCGTGGTGCATGGGTGCATTTTTTCCTTTTATAATGACCACTATATGTTTCAGAAATATCTTCTTTTTTGTAGAAAAAAATTCCATTAACCTTTTTTGAGTACGAGATGTCTCTAAAGGTTCGGGTTCTTTCTTCTTCAAATTTTGAATACACGTAAATATTGATCTTTATCAGTTCTTCTTAGATTTACAATTTGATGACATAAATCTACCGTGACTTTATTTCAGCGATATAGTATAATTCTTAGAGGGAAAATTCTTTTCTTTACAGACTAGGTGCCTCACTTCAGTTTCATATTTCAAAATTTGTGATGAAGGCAATTAGTATAATGAAAGAACATAGCATTTGACATCCACTGAGTATGTATACCAACCTATTTATTAATGTTAATGTTTGTAAAAACCGATATTCATCCGAATGAAAATCACCTATTCTCCCATTATAGACATTAACGACTGTGCTCATAACCCGTGTATGAATGGTGGGACGTGTACAGACGGTGTAGCCTCTTTTAGCTGTAACTGTGATGCTGGTTTTACTGACATGACGTGCTCAACAGGTGACTAAAAATGTCAGGGGGTCACGGGGCGTTTTTGAAAGTGGGGGGGGGGGGGGGGGGGGCTTATTTGCTTTCACTTGAATAATTGGTGACCCGACATTTGCTCCTGCGACATTTGCTCCTCCGTCCATATCTCGAAAGGTCAAAGGTTAAGGTCAAGTTCACGATTTGGTTTTTTGTCAAGGACAATGTGCAGATTAGGATTAGGGTTAGGGTTAGGGTTAGGGTTAGGTTTAGGTTTAGGATTAACATGGCAAAGTTAGACCGGAGCAATTGTCGCAGGAGCAAATGTCATGGAACCGAATAATGACAATTCTTTTCGAGCATTTTTTTCAAAGATTTTATCAAATATGTCTACTCAAAAATTAGGGGTCGGGGCTGCAGCCCCCACCTCTACCCCCCCCCCCCTGTTTTGTGGTTTATGGGTACATTTTTACTTTTATATTGACCACTATATGATTCAGAAATATCTTCTTTTTTGCAGAACAAAAATTCCATTAACCTTTTTTGAGTACGAGATGTCTCTAAAGGATCGAGTTTTTTCTTCTTCAAATTTTGAATACACGTAATTATCGATCTTTATCAGTTCTTTTTAAATTTACAATTTGATGTCATAACTCTACCGTGACTTTATTTCAGCGATATAGTTTAATTCTTAGAGGGAAGATTCTTTTCTTTACATACTAGGTGCCTCTCTTCAGTTTCATATTTCAAAATTTGTGATGAAGGCAATTAATATAATGAAAGAATCCACTGAGTATGCATACCGACCCGTTTACTAATGTTAATGTTTGTAAAAACCGATATTCATCCGAATGAAAATCACCTATTCTCCCATTATAGACATTGACGACTGTGCTCATAACCCGTGTATGAATGGTGGGACGTGTACAGACGGTGTAGACTCTTTTAGCTGTAACTGTGATGCTGGCTTTACTGGCATGACATGCTCAACAGGTGACTAAATTGTTCATATTATTTGACTTAGTGTCAGGGTCCACGGGGTGTTTTTGAAAGTGGGGGGTGGGGGCTTATTTGCTTTCACTTGAATAATGACAATTTTTTTCGAGCATTTTTTTCAAAGATTTTATCAAATATGTCTACTCAAAAATTAGGGGTCGGGGCTGCAGCCCCCACTCCCCCCCCCCCCTGTTTTGTGGTTTATGGGTACATTTTTACTTTTATATTGACCACTATATGATTCAGACATATCTTCTTTTTTGCAGATTAAACAAAATTCCATTAACCTTTTTTGAGTACGAGATGTCTCTAAAGGATCGAGTTTTTTTCTTCTTCAAATTTTGAATACACGTAATTATCGATCTTTATCAGTTCTTCTTAAATTTACAATTTGATGACATAACTCTACCGTGACTTTATTTCAGTGATATAGTATAATTCTTAGAGAGAAAATTTTTTTCTTTACAGACTAGGTGCCTCACTTCAGTTTCATATTTCAAAATTTGTGATGAAGGCAATTAATATAATGAAAGAATCCACTGAATATGCATACCAACCCGTTTACTAATGTTAATGTTTATAAAAACCGATATTCATCCGAATGAAAATCACCTATTCTCCCATTATAGACATTGACGACTGTGCTCCTAACCCGTGTATGAATGGTGGGACGTGTACAGACGGTCTAGACTCTTTTAGCTGTAACTGTGATGCTGGCTTTACTGACATGACATGCTTAACAGGTGACTAAAAATGTCGGGGGGCCAAGGGGCGTTTTTGAAAGTGGGGGGGGGGGGGGGTATTTGATTTCACTTGAATTATGACAATTTTTTTCATGAAAGAACATAATCATTTGACATCCATGAGTATGCATATCACCCGTTTTTCAGTGTTAATGTTTGTGCAAACCTGTATTTTAATCCCTTTGAACAAAATTCCTTCTCCAGATATTAATGACTGTGATCCTAATCCGTGTATCGCTATGATAAAGATGAAAAGTTTGTGTTCGTTGTTGTGTTTGTGTTTTGTTTGATTATAATCACAGACATGGGCACTGCGCAGACTTCGGCACTCTAGCCATACACTAACCCAATTTTATACGTTAACCATGTTAACCCTGGACCAAAAACTATACCTAACCCTAAACCTAAACCTCTACTTAGACCTAACTGCAACAATAACCCTTACCGGTCTTTGACGATATGAAGCCCGGAGCAATTGTTGCCGGATCATATATGTCGATTTTTTTTTTCGAAGTTTTTCATACAAGTATATATCGATCGCATAAGTGTCTTTGGCGAAATAGATCGTCAATATTATGTCGATAGGTGTCTTTTACACCTTTAAAGACCACTACATATGTTTGTCAGATTTTTTTTTAAAGAAAATTTTCCTTCCTCTTTCTTCACTACAAGATGTCTCAAAAGCTTCGTACTTTTAATCCTGAAATTTTGCATAAATTTCAATATCGATCTATTTCAGGTCTCCTGAAAATTACAATTTAATAATGTAACTATATCGTGACGTCATCTTAGCGCTATCGTGTAGTGTTTTGATAAAACATTTTTCTTTTACAATTTAATTCCTAAAGTTAAGTTTTAAAAGTAATAAAGATAATTAATATAATGAAATACTATATAATTTGACATTAAATGAGTATGCATATCATCCCGTTTTTCAGTACACTAACTGAATTGTATACTTTAACCCTGGACCAAAAACTATACCTAACCCTAACCCTAAACTTAAGCTAAAAGTCAATCGCAATCATAATCCTAACCGCGTCTTTGACAAAATCAAGCGCGGAGCACCTGTCGCCGTAGAATATATCGAAGCACCGTTCTATCTTTTTGGAATTTTTCATACATCAGTTTATTTTCACATGATATTTTATTGAGAAATACTATAAAGTATGAGTCAATAAAAAGGAAACCCAAATTCAACCCTGAATATTGTTGTAATCAGTACATATATTTTTAATAAAAGATACTCACATTATAGCCTATCATGTTTCCTTTAATGTTAATTTTTACACCATGATCAATATAGAATCCGACGATGGACAGCTAAACAGTAGCATTTTTCCTGATTCATGTCAATTTTGCCTCTGTCCAAGTTTTGAATGACGGCAAAGACGATTTAATATGGTTTTTAAAAATGACCAGTGCTCAGTTATCCATGATCGCATATGGGTGGGCAGCCTATCAAATTAAAGGAGACATCATCACCTATCATACCATTATAGTGCATTGCAGCTATTTCACTCGGTTATTAAGATATTGGGGGCATGAATATAGGTTTCCTTTTTATCGACTCACTCACACTGTATAGGATATGGTTCATATCGATTGAGTTTAGTTTTATTTTCATATTTCACATTTGTGTCAAAGACAACTGATGAATAGAATGGAGGAATAAATCATTTACTCTCACGAGTGTGCATATCATACAGTTTATCAGTGTTTATAATGCTTGTACAAACCGGCCATTTATCTCTTTATTTACAAAAAGAAACACCCAATTTTCTCATCCCAGATATAAATGACTGTAATCCTAATCCGTGTATGAATGGTGGGACATGTACTGATGGCGTAGACTCTTTTAGCTGTAACTGTGATGCTGGTTTTACTGGCATGACGTGCTCAACAGGTGACTAAATTGTTCATATTATTTGACTTAGTGTCAGGGTCCACGGGGTGTTTTTGAAAGTGGAGGGGGGGGGGCTTATTTGCTTTCACTTGAATAATGACAATTCTTTTCGAGCATTTTTTTTCAAAGATTTTATCAAATATGTCTACTCAAAAATTAGGGGTCGGGGCTGTAGCCCCCACCTGCCCCCCCCCCCCCTGTTTTGTGGTTTATGGGTACATTTTTATTTTTATATTGACCACTATTTGATTCAGAAATATCTTCTTTTTTGCAGAAACAAAAATTCCATTAACCTTTTTTGAGTACGAGATGTCTCTAAAGGATCGAGTTTTTTCTTCTTCAAATTTTGAATACACGTAATTATCGATCTTTATCAGTTCTTCTTAAATTTACAATTTGATGACATAACTCTACCGTGACTTTATTTCAGCGATATAGTTTAATTCTTAGAGGGAAGATTCTTTTCTTTACATACTAGGTGCCTCACTTCAGTTTCATATTTCAAAATTTGTGATGAAGGCTATTAATATAATGAAAGAATCCACTGAGTATGCATACCAACCCGTTTACTAATGTTAATGTTTGTAAAAACCGATATTCATCCGAATGAAAATCACCTATTCTCCCATTATAGACATTGACGACTGTGCTCATAACCCGTGTATGAATGGTGGGACGTGTACAGACGGTCTAGACTCTTTTAGCTGTAACTGTGATGCTGGCTTTACTGACATGACATGCTCAACAGGTGACTAAAAATGTCAGGGGGCCAAGGGGCGTTTTTGAAAGTGGGGGGGGGGGGGGTATTTGATTTCACTTGAATTATGACAATTTTTTTTCATGAAAGAACATAATCATTTGACATCCATGAGTATGCATATCACCCGTTTTTCAGTGTTAATGTTTGTGCAAACCTGTATTTTAATCCCTTTAAACAAAATTCCTTCTCCAGATATTAATGACTGTGATCCTAATCCGTGTATCGCTATGATAAAGATGAAAAGTTTGTGTTCGTTGTTGTGTTTGTGTTTTGTTTGATTATAATTACAGACATGGGCACTGCGCAGACTTCGGCACTCTAGCCATACACTAACCCAATTTTATACGTTAACCATGTTAACCCTGGACCAAAAACTATACTTAACCCTAAACCTAAACCTCTACTTAGACCTAATTGCAACAATAACCCTTACCAGTCTTTGACGATATGAAGCCCGGAGCAATTGTCGCCGGATCATATATGTCGAATTTTTTTTTGGAAATTTTTCATACAAGTATATATATCGATTGCATAAGTGTCTATGGCAAAATAGATCGTCAATATCGTGTTGATAGGTGTCTTTACACCTTTAACGACCACTATATAAGTTTGTCAGATTTTTTTTTGTAAAGAAAATTTTCCTTCCTCTTTCTTCACTACAAGATTCTCAAAAGCTTCGTTTTTTTTAATCCTAAAATTTTGCATATATTTGAATATCGATCTATTTCAGGTCTCCTGACAATTACAATTTAATAATGTAACTATATCGTGATGTCATCTTAGCGCTATCGTGTAATATTTTGATAAAATATATATTTTTTTTTTTACAATTTAGTTCCTAAAGTTAAGTTTTATTTTTCGCAATTTGTAATTATGGTAATAAAGGCAATTAGTATAATGAAATGATATATAATTTTACATTAAATGAGTATGAATATCATCTCGTTCTTTAAGTACACTAACTGAATTTCCAATTAAACACTTGCCAATTGATAAATTGCAATTTGAAAACAGTATCATCCAACTATCTGACTATGCCAATGATTTATTTCGTCGACTACGAAGTTGGATCTCATTTTCAGTCCACTTATTTTACACTTTCATTTCTTGTAAAGGCCACCGCTCACCTTATGATCGGTCTGCGATCGATTTCAGAAGAAAATGTAATATCATTTGACAAATCATTTAAAAACGAAAAATATTTTTGATAGAGGGTCTGAATAGTCATACACATAGTAAAATCAATAATATGGCCTTTGCCGAGTTTTCTAGTCGGTGGAATGATCAAATCGGCTCCGAGTAGTAGTGACGTCACAAAAATCGTACGACTGCCTACGATTTGAAACTAGTTTTGACCTTATTCCCTGTAGAAAGCTGACAGCTCACTAGAACCCTGTGTTTAGTATTCATATTACTGTTCAAAACTGAGTAGGAGAGATTTCATTTGTTAAAATGCCAATATTTAATGCCATAGCGATTTATTTCACAAATCGGATCGCAGACCGATCGTAAGGTGTGCGGTGGCCTGAAATGGATTCCCTATTTACTATTCCAATGCTAATTACAGCAATATGCGTTAAAACTGTTCTTCCTATCCCATTAAAAACTTTCCAATCGATAAACTGCATTGTGAAAACAGTATCATCAAAACATGCCAATGATTTATTTCGTCGATTACCACGTTGGATCTCATTTTCAGAAAAGACAAACTTTGTATTATACAAAATCATAATTTTCCGCTTATTTTACATTTTCCGGTCTTGTAAGTGGATTCCCTGTCACCAATTTACCATATCGATGCTTATTAAAGAAATTCTTCCTATTCCCATTAAAGTCACCAATTTACTATTCCAATGTTAATTACAGCAATATGCATTAAAACTGTTCTTCCTATCCCATTAAAAACTTGCCAATGATTTATTTCGTCGATTACAACTTTTGGTCTCATTTTCAGGAAAGACCTACTTTGTATTATACAAATGCATGATTTTTTCGTTTATTTTACACATTCAAAGTAGAATGCCTTTTCTACAATTTCATATTCAAATCACTGCATAAACTTTCCTATTCCCCCAAACTATTAATAATAATATATCTTTCAAACTTCCGGATGAACTGAAAACTATATCTTACGAGGACACAGCATGCACATATATGCAATGCTATCACAGACCTAATTCAATTTCTCAGACTTGCACTTTCAACTTATTATAATATAAACATTAAAAACTTTTCACTTAGCTCAGATTACTGCTATCACCTCATGCCTCTCGGGATGCGGCGTTCTGTTCTTAAACGGACAATTTTCAGATTTTCGTGTTAAATCAGTCTCGGCGGGCGGCTCTGTGTTGTGGTTATCGTGATGAAAACGCAAGCTATAATGACTCCTCTAACCAGGGGCCTGGGGCCTGTTTCTCGAAACCGTCATATGTCTAAGTTCTTGACTAAGTCAGCGCTAGTTCTCTAGTTGTCCGCTACGCGTTTCACGAAGCCGTCTTTACCAAGGTGCGCGACAACTTCCTGACTAAGGACTTATGACGCCTCCAACCCTGTCATATCTTTTTTAGTCGACGTACAGCGCCATCACATGTTATTTCTTGGGTAGATTATGGTAGGCAAAACGGGACACTACATACTTCTATGCAACTCTTTCTACGCATTCACTTTATCTGGAATTTATCCATGTTTATATTATGAAAATTATATGAAAATACATAGTGTTTTTGTTCAAGGCTTGCCTCCACTTAACTCTAGTGAATCAACACTCTTTCCACATTCTAATGGATAAAAATACCACCAAAAACAAACAAAAAACAAAAAACAAAAACAAAACAATAGTCTAATTGAGGTCATTTCAATATGAAAGGAACTTTTTTTTTCAAATGAAAAAGAAAACCATAATA
Organism: Heliocidaris tuberculata; assembly: GCA_025618425.1. Classification (NCBI taxonomy): domain Eukaryota; kingdom Metazoa; phylum Echinodermata; class Echinoidea; order Camarodonta; family Echinometridae; genus Heliocidaris; species Heliocidaris tuberculata. Next base: position 19,324,929 of record CM046852.1, on the reverse strand, counting down.
AAAACGATGACAATAATAGACTGGAGATAGGCCTGTATTAAAATGTGGTGGGATTTTTTAAAAAAAGTTAAACCAAAACTTGTCAAATTAATCCCATCATTGGAAACTGGAAAAAAAAAAAACTATTAACAAACATTGGGCAAGAAAAAAATACAAGCCTTACTGATAAGCAATGGGAAGTATTATAATCTAGAAAAAAGATAAATTCATAACTGTTGCTAGGTATGTTTTATGTCAAAATGAATTTAGTAAGTCTCAAATAACTTCTGATTGGAAAGCTATTTTACGATATGGGTCCTTCATATCTGATCAGTTAGCATGAAAAATGACGTGCTACCATAATAAACTTGAAAATCACATGTTACTTCTTATATAATAATTACAAGAGTGCTTTTTGTGTGAAAACAAATAATTGGGCGATCTTCGTAAATGATTTCTATAAAGATTTCTTTGGTGAACTAAAATCCGACGAGGGAACTGTAATATGACACGGTAGGCCAGCCATAGTCAACGGCATATTCTCTGGTTTTCAGACCCATATCAGTGTAAACATAGATTATATCAACGATTTTTAAAATGAATACTTTGAAATATACGTGTTTAAACTTATAATATGAATATTTTTGTAATTTCCATATCATACTCAAGCCCAAAAACATTATGTAAAACATTTAAAGCATATTATTATTATTACAATGAAAATATATGGATTTATTTTTATAAACTATCAAATCACGACATCCGGGGGGTACCTATCCAACGTAAAACTGGCTCACCGATCATGAAATAAATCTTATATATTTTTCATTTTACAAGCGAATCCATCATGTAATTCACATAATTTAAAAAAAGTGTTTGGCATCTATTATACCCTTCGACATTTTCTATTTTCTTTTTTTCCCTAATTCAGTCAAACATTTGCAGTTGAGTTAAATTTAGCTTTTAAAAATAAAGTGTAATTGCAACACAGGCTACGTGTCGGCTCCTATTCTCGCCGATAGTATCGATATCACGAGATGTCTAGCTAGTTAGCTCTTCGTGAAACAGTTTAGGAAGATCATGGACATCTCCGTAGTTGGCGGATAAAGTTATGACTGTCTTGTCGTTGGTTTCGAGAAACAGGCCCCTGTTTCTCGAAACCAACGACAAGACAGTCATAACTTGAAAACAGTGAAAAATATGAGTGATTGATTTCATGATCGGTGAGCCTGTTTTACGTTGGATAGGTACCCCCCGGATGTCGTCATTTGATAGTTTATCAAAATAAACCCATATATTTTCATTGTAATAATAATATGCTTTGAATGTTTTAAATAATGTTTTGGGGCTTGAGTATAATATGGAAATTACAAAAATATTCATATAATAAGTTTAAACACGTATATTTCAAAGTATTCATTTTAAAAACTCGTTGATATAATCTATGTTTACACTGATATGGGTCTGAAAACCAGAGAATATCCGTTGACTATGGCCGGCCTACGGTTTCATACAGTTCCCTCGTCGGATTTTAGTTCACCAAAGAAATCTTTATAGAAATCATTTACGAAGATCGCCCAATTATTTGTTTTCACACAAAAAGCACTCTTGTAATTATTATATAAGCAGTAACATGTGATTTTCAAGTTTATTATGGTAGCACGTCATTTTAATTGATCAGATATGAAGGACCCATATCTAACATAGCTTTGCAATCAGAAGTTAAGAGACTTACTAAATTCATTTTGACATAAAACATACCTAGCAACAGTTATGAATTGATATTTGTTCTAGAAATACTTCCCATTGCTTATCAGTAAGGCTTGTATTTTTTTCTTGCCCAATGTTTATTTGTCAATAGTCCCCCTCCCCCCCCCCCCCCCCCCCCAGTTTCCAATGATGGGATTAATTTGACAAATTTTGGTGTTTTTTTTTTTTTTTTTTTAATCCCACCACATTTTAATACAGGCCTATCTCCTGTCAGTCTATTATTGTTATCGTTTTTATTATGGTTTTCTTTTTCATTTGAAAAAAAAACTTCCTCTCATATTGAAATGACCTCAATTAGACTGTTGTTGTTTGTTGTTTTGGGGGGTATTTTTATCCATTAGAATGTGCAAAGAGTGTTGATTCACTAGAGTTAAGTGGAGACAAGCCTTGAACAAAAACACTATGTATTTTCATATAATTTTCATAATATAAACATGGATAAATTCCAGATAAAGTGAATGCGTAGAAAGAGTTGTATAGAAGTATGTAGTGTCCCTTTTTGCCGACCATAATCTACCCAATAAATAACATGTGATGGCGCTGTACGTCGACTAAAAAAGATATGACAGGGTTGGAGGCGTCATAAGTCCTTTATAGTCAGGAAGTTGTCATGCATCTTGGTAAAGACGGCTTCGTGAAACACGTAGCGGACAACTAGAGAACTAGCGCTGACTTAGTCAAGAACTTAGACATATGACGGTTTCGAGAAACACGCCCCTGCTACCACACCCTAATGCTCGTGCCCCGCACCACCTGCGAAAAACATTCTTATGCATAATCACTTCTTACTCTTGGACAACAACCCTTACCAAGCATAAGTATGCATACATTAACGAGACAAACAACATTTACCTGCTCAAACGTAACGCAGGCAAAATAGTTCTGTGAGTCTTACCGGTCGGGGAATGACCCAGAGGCCGTGCATTATTAATTATGTTTACAGTTTAGCTTGCTTCTCCACACTTTGATGACAGCGAGAATTCTCAAGGTTGGAAATTCATCTTTTTGTAGAGATTAGATATATTGATAATTCATCGCTATTAACTAATTAAGTATTTTAGTACAGCTAAGGGGAGATATTGCGAACGAGCATTGTGCTGGTCGCACGACAACAAAAGGAAAATTTTAACGAAGTATCCTTGGATGAAGGACGTACGCAGGGTTAGATTCCCCGAAATGGCGACCACTCGGTTGACGTGAAAGAAACTTGTGAGACGAAACGACAAATTTGCAGTAACATCACGATCTCGACTATGCTCGCGTCACTTTGATAAGGAACGAATTCGAGCAGATGGACATGCTGTAGGTTTTCCCAAACATTTTTATTGGAACAACTACGGTGAAGTACAGAAAAGGCGAACGTGGGAACTTGGGAAGCAGCCGACAAGCGAGCCGCTGTGTGAACCTCTGTGTAACTGTAACTTAGCATACGCACCGAAAGTACACGGGTCCCGGAAGTTGAATGAGAATTCGCCAAAAACGGTACAACCGGGCATTTTTTACCCTATTGGCGATCGCTCAAATAGGCCGGTTTACTAACATATTCAAATTTTATGCATGCTTTTTAAACAAAGGTTGTTCTTGACAACCTGAAAGCTAGCCCGATGCTTGCCCGACATAGCAACAAGTAATGTATGCAAACTGGATTCCTAGTATTGTAGTCCATTTATTAATAACAGGTTGGTGGAATACCTGGTCACTAGGTCCTCCGGAAAGAAACATCCATAAATTTGAATAACTTAGTAAAGCGGTCTATTGATATGGAAGCATTTTCAAAAACGCAATTGAGGGGGAATTTTGGCCAGAATTGTAATGGTAATTGTGTACAGCTCAACAAATAAAAAAAACCCCGCTTATAACAAATTCGGGCCCTTCCACAAGAGAGTCTGTCCCACGGTCCTGATCCATTCATTGAGAAACTCCGTACTTCCAGCTACGGCGGTGAGGATCTTGTATATAAGGGACGAGTCTTATTTGGATGAGAAGCTTTACGAAGATATAGACGAAGTGCACTGTTTAGCTTGCTGCTAAGTAATTTAGAGTTGACAGTTCTTTTTAGAAGGTGATTTTGCCATTTTATTTGTCTAAAACTTGAATAAAAATATTAATATCTTCTTTAAATTTGGGGACTCAATGATAGACGTCAAAGCTAATAAATGACACACTTTTGTGTCAAAGCACCTACTTAATACACTTGTAGGAATAACAAATGTTTAGGGCAATGTTATAAATGAAAACACAATTTCAACGCTTTAACAGAACATCCTCAAATTGGAGTGAATTGGGTTAGAAGGATTTTCCTAGACTGTCTCTAGACTAAAAGTTTATACCATAATCAGTGAAATGTAACTAAGAGTTTGTTACATTTCCCTGCTATAATGATATACGGCTCAGTACGGGATAAACTTTATATTCCCATAGCTTTACAGGAGCTGCTTTCATGAAAATGCAATTAAAATACATCAATACAATTAACACTGCTATGTTTATGTTCTTTGGTCATAAAAAAGGCTGTTGTAATATCGAAGAATGTTCATCAAATGGATTTCACTTTTAGTACGGCGGCAGAGCTGAAAATTGTGCACTTTGTCTTAACCAACACAAATTTTGCACATCTGTGAATTAACCCATACCGATTAATTTCAGATATAGAAACACTTTTTTTTTTTAATTATAGGGCAATTTCAATGAAATTGTGATGTTATTCGTGTACTCGAAAAAGCGTTCTTACATTGATATTGTAATAAAAGAGTCATTGAATATGGATTATTTCAAAATGGACTGCCATAATCCAGATTTTTCTCAATTTGGAGGTAGAAATCCTCTCTCTGTAATTTTTCATATTCCATAGACATTTTCTTTTCCCTCTTAACCTTAACCATTCACTCCTCACAGACGTTAAATTAATGTTACTCAAGACAGACAGAAAAAAAAAATCAATTCAAGAAATAGAACTAAGGATTTTCTTTAAAACATTTCATTATCAGAATAAAATAAATAAACATGGAGAAAACAATTTTTTGCTTTATAAGTCTATTTGTGTTGTGCATAGAACTTAAAAATGAAACAAGATCAAGATAGACATTTTTTCTTCTAATGCGGGGCAATGAGTTAGTTATACAGATCTTTTGTGAGACTGAGTAAATATTACTGAAGAAAGATTTGTGAGTTTAATATATGAAAATTGATGAAAATGTGAAAATTAACATATATTTTTAAATCCAGATTACAAGGAATAATCCATTTTGAAATAATCCACTGTGTGGTCGAGCTTTTAGAACTGTAAGATCTTGATATTTTCCTGCATAATTATGGACCACAAAACATAATTCATGAGAAAGAAGTTTACAATAGGCCTTTAAAATTATAATTCTGAGACAGCATTGTGTTGTGGGTCAGTCGTCTTGCGGCAAATATGGTGAAATGATTCCACTTGTCGAAGTAGTTTTAACGAATGATTCGAGATATGCAACCACAAAAAATTACTATGGAGATGGATAGATTTGAAAATTCAAAATATACGGTGCACATGTTTTCTACATAGCTGCATTGTAACGTTTATCCCGAGAAAGATCTTTTTAAATGATATTTAGCTCTATTTTATATTCTTCACTAAAAACTGTTCCTCGGGTGTACCGAATTTGGTGCTTTTACCCAAAAGTGCACAATTCAGCCAAAAATCGAAGCTATGCCGTCGTAAGCATTAAGCATTAAAGCATTAAAAAAAATCATCTAAAAATCTATGACATACCCACCCAAAGAAAAACAGACACAACTAAAAACGGAAAACCGAGCACACTTAATTACTCCGAAGACGGCGCATAACTCACAATGAATATAGAGCCCTCGTCGTTCAATGCGAGGCAGTGTGTACGGTAGTGCCTCATAATGAGGTAAGAATGCGATGCACTTACAGGAGGAAATACTCCGTTAAACAAATTTCCTTCCTTCCTTCCTTCATCAAGTTCATCCAATTCCTTCAATTCCTAACTCATCGTAAAAGACTCGGAACCAGTGTCTTTTTAGGATGAATTGAAAAATTTCAAAAATTGAAGCGAAATCATTGACAAAGCTAATCATTCACAATTGAAGGTTTTCGGTAACACCATGTGGGATCCTCTGTGAAAAAGCTGTTGATATATTCTTTCGTGAAAAAATAACCCACTTATGATGCGTTTAGAGGAATTTAGGAGAAGTGAAAGGAAAGGAAAGATATGGAAATGGAATGAAATTAAACTACATTAAACTACATTACCCCCCCCCAAAAAAAAAAAAAAAAAAAAAAAAAAAAAACACCACTTCACGCCAATCGATAATCTCTTAACAGATTAAAGGACGAGACAGGAAACGACTAACAATAGACTTAGACATTTGCGCGGCAAACTTCCGACACAGACACACATATAGACCACGCAACCGCAAGCCACGCCCACTTCCTCTAACGGACCAATCAGAGGCCCGGAATGGCGAACACGTGCTCGCACAGTAACGGTACCCCGACCCGCACAACTGCAAAAACAGATATACTCCTTTACCAAAAGAATACCATAGTTCGGAAACTCTCTTTCAGAACTACTCTACAGAGGAATACAAACAGTTCTTTTCAGAACTACTCTCTCCAAACTTCTGTGACCTGCTCAGGACTTTCCTGATCTCGATCACTCTTTCTTCCTTTTTCTTCTTTCCTCTTTCCATTTCACTTCATTTTTGGTGTACAAACACCGAAAACAAAAACCAAAAATAGTATTGTGTAAGTTTTTAATTTAATTTCATTCCATTTCCATCTCTTTCCTTTTCTTTCACTTCTCCTAAATTCCTCTAAACGCCCCATAAGTGGGTTATTTTTTCACGAAAGAATATATCAACAGCCTTTTCACAGAAGCTCCCACATGGTGTTGCCGAAAACCTTCAATTGTGAATACTCACTCACCATGGAAACCTACAGAGAACAGCTAAAGCTAATCATGTTCCATCATATTTTCCATTAAATGTTAAACATGTAAGAGAAGTCTATACATGCAGAGAGCTACGCTACAAAAATTTACGAGAAATTGTATCTATGAAGCATGTAACATTCTTAGTTGTCCCTCATGATGTTATTTAATAGCATATCGGCCTACTAGAAATTTCGATAGAGTAACAGAAATGGCTTTATAGTATCACTAACGCGCGCAAAACCGAAGAGGGACATAAATTTAAAAGTAGAAAAAAAAAATCTTTCTCGAAACATGTATAAAGTAATGGGTTCACCACCGTACCCAATCTTGATCTTTCATTGTGTATATCCCATCTAAGAAACGAGTCAATTCAATTCTCCCGAACAATCCCCGCCATCACCTATGTAATATATTCATCACTGTTATTATAACACACATGAGGCCAATAGAAGAAAAAGAAAAAGAGAGAAAGAATGCATCTCAAATGAGTTATCACTGTTTATAAGACAGCTTTCAAAGAATATAAACATTGGTAAAGGCCTAAGGGTTGTAGGAATTGCAGTACTAAAATATCACTGTGTATGAAACACTCTTATTTTGTGTTTTTCTGTTCAGACAATACAATACAACTTTCAGCCGTCGTTGACTTGAATAATCTCGGACGTCGGAAACGTGCAGATATTCCCGTTGGGACAGCTGTGGTACAGAACCTTGTGAATTCCGTAAGTGTGATTCTTTTTTAAAATTCTCCATTAAAAATTATTTCAAAAATTAAAAAATGATTTTTAAAAATGTACTGCTGTGTGTCCTGCTGTTTTCCCCATGTATTCCCACTGACGTAAAAAGGGGGCTTTATAAAAAGCAGGAGTGTGAACCGAACGAAAAACTTGATGGCTATTAACTGTTTTTTTTAACTCGTCTGCAGCTCTTGTGTGTGTGTGTGTGTGTGTGTGTGTGTGTATATATATATATATATATATATATATATATAAGTATATGTATATATACTTAAAATAATTAGTCCTGCGTCGGTTGATGAAAAATAACAAAAGTTCACAATAAATGAAAACAACCGTAGAGATGATAAAAGAAGTCAAATTTTCGGCCATAGGCCTTCATCAGGAATGATGAAATTTTATTTAACATCCAAGGAGCATGACGCGCATAAAAACACAAAATCTCCAAGGATACATGCGCAACCAATGAGAAGAAGGAAAGGAAAGGAGAGGAGAGAGAGAGAGAGAGAGAGAGGAGATAAAAACGTCACAAAGAAAAAAACGTCACAAAGAAAAGAGAAGAGGAAGAAGCGCAAAAAAGGGAAAAAGTATCATGGAAACTAGCGTATCCAATGACAAAAAACGCTAAGAGGAGAGAGAGAGAGAGAGAGAGAGAGTGACGTAAAAAACGTCACAAAGAAAAGAAAGAAAGAAAGAAAGAAAAGGAAAGGAAGCGCAAAGCAAAAAGGAAAAGGAGGGAGAAAGGGGGAGGAAATAAGAAAGAGAGAAACAGAAAAAGAAAAAGAAAAGGAAAGAGAGAATGAGAGAAAGAGAGAGAGAAGTAGAAATTACACGACAGGAAAGGAGTAAAAAGATACATTAATTCCACCAGGTTGGAGAGAGCCGAGGTAGTGGATGAGACGTTCCTCTCTCTCCTTCCTGGCCGCATCAGAATGAAAGTCACTTTGCAAGATACTAACTCGGAAGTGTCCGATGTTATGGTCAGGCTGGTTGAAGTGCTGTGCTACTGGGAGGCCAGCCGACTTGATCCTAATAGAACGTAGATGTTCAGTCACTCTGTCGGCAAGCCTCCTCTTAGTTTCACCTACGTATATCTGCTGGCAATTGGTACAGTTAATAGCATATATACAGTCCTTAGTGACACATGTGAAACTGCCATTGATCTTCCAAGTGCCCTTTGGTCCTTGAACTTCAGCTGCAGAAGAAATAACTTTGCAAGTGTTGCAGCGGGGCCTCCTACAGGGTCTACATCCGGTCCAGGACAAGGGAGAAGTTAGCTTGGAACTCACAAGCAGTTGGCGGAGATTGCGGTCCTTTCGGTATGACGTCAGAGGAGGTTCGGAGAAAATTTCCTTTGTTGCTGGGTTGTCTCGTAAGATATGAAAATTCTCTCTTACCGACTTGGCAAGACGTTCGCTCGTAGGATGGTACGTTACAACCAACGGAACCCTCCGCAAAGTGTTACCCTTCTTCTTTGACTGAAGTGCATCAGCTCGGGTTGCTGACATAACTCTGTGCGTTGCCTTGGCAAGGATCTCATCTGGGTATCCTCGTTGTTTAAAGAACCCTCTCATTTCATCAGCTCGATGGATGAAGTCATCTTCCTCCGAGCAAAGGCGACGGATGCGAGAAAGTTGCGAGAAGGGTATGGAATTCTTACAGGCAGGCGGATGCGAAGAATCGTAGTTGATATAAGCATGAGAATCTGTAGGCTTGTAATGCACCGATGTGGTAACACCAGTACCTTTGAGGGTGACATCGAGGTCCAAGAACGGCACGCTGACTTCTGACACTTCGTTGGTAAGCTGAACCGACGGATGTACATTGTTGAGTTCGTCAATGAATGCCAGAACGTCATCTTTGCTACAAGTAGCAACTCCTAGATAATCATCAATGTATCTGCGCAGGAGCAGAGGTTGGGGTCCTTCGTAGTTTGACAAGAAGGTGGTCTCGATATATCCCATGAACAAACAAGCGTAGGAAGGTCCCATCTTAGTACCCATCTTAACGCCTTTCTTCTGCTTGTAATACTTGCCATCGAAGTTGAAAGCTGACAGAGTGAGAACGAGATCAGTAAGACGTAAGATAGTGTCATCATCGGGTCTGTCGGGTGACTGATTTTTCCGTAGAAAGAAACGAATAGCATTGAGGCCGTCAGGTCGAGGAATGTTAGTGTAAAGGGATTTCACATCCAAGGTGAAAAGATATCTGTCTCCATGTTCTGGTAGATCGACGGTCTCAAGTATTTGGATCATCTGGGATGAATCTCGTACATATGTAGGAAGACCCTGTACAATGGGCGAGAAGATGCTATCGAGGTACTCACTTATGAGCTCAGTGGGACAGTTAATTGTAGAAACTATGGGTCTCCCGGGATTGCCCACTTTGTGTATCTTGGGAAGCATATAGAAGACAGCAGATTTAGGGTTCTTCTGGATGAGATGGGTAGCTTCGTTAGGGAGCCTCTTGCTGTCAATGAGTTCATTAACAGTCTCAGTCACAACACGTTGATGATCATCTGTGGGGTCATAATCTATCTCTTCATAAAAATGTGGTATCACTGAGCTGTCTAAGACCCTCTTCAATGTACAAATCACGTTTCCAAATGACGATAGTCCCTCCCTTGTCAGCTGGTTTAATGACATAATCAGGATTGTTGCGGAGAGTATTGATGGCTGCCTTTTCAGTTCTAGTGAGATTAGAGGAAACAGCTCCTTCGTTAGTAATGACTGAGTTAAGATCGTGACGGCATTTGTTAATGTACAGTTCTAGGTTAGGAAATTGTCCTTCTGGAGGACTCCAGACAGAACGGCGAGGCTGCAATTGGTCAAAAGGTATAGGTGTGCTTGAAGATCCTTCTGCCTCGCTGCTGGACTGGGTGTCAAAATCATCCGTACTTGAATTAGATGCATTATCCAACTCTCGGGCATGAAAGTGTGCTTTTAAGCGCAAACGTCTAGCAAAGGTTTCGAAATCACGACGGAGTTGGAATTCATCAGCATTCCTGCGACGGGGAACAAAAGTTAGACCTTTCGAGAGAAGAGCACATTCATCATCTGTAACAGGCAG